>JAHBCN010010867.1:0-30293 GCA_019359885.1 Listronotus oregonensis | reverse complement strand
CTAATGTAATTGCCGAATGAGTATCGGGACCAGGGGAGCAAAAAATAGTATTATTATTTTTTTAAAAAAGGGAGATATTCGTTTTTAATTATGATTTCGCAAACGTCCATTAAAATTTAAATATTAAAATTTAACCAAAATAAGATCTTGTGATGTACAGGGTCTTTGATTATATTTACGTGGCATCTGGTGCCTTTATTTTTGAAGATACAAAAATGTTTTATATAAAAATTGTAGGTTTTTTTCAATAATATCTTTCAAAAATTATCAGTAAAAAAGTATAGCAATAAAAAAATGGAAAAATATAGGCAACTTCAATTTTTTTAAATGAAACACCCTGTATATTATGCCTACAATAAAAATTTTTTTTCTGATTTCAAATATATATACATTGATGATATTTGGATGAGCCATTTTGAGATATTTTAGCTTAAAAAAAAAAATAAATTGAAAGAACAAATCATATTAGTATCAAGAAAGCTATGAAAACAATAAATTGTTTTAATAAATTTGACCTCTTAATCTTGTAAAAAGTTGAAGTTTATCATTTTAACTATTAAGAATAATTTATTTTATTTGCAACCATGCGTAATAATAACATTTTACCTATTTTTGAAAGGTGGAAAGTTGACTTTTTGACTTCTACTTTCCACCTGGTGAAAAGTCCTCCCGGTTGGAAAGTATTTTTTGTAATTTCATTAAATATTGATATTTTAAAATGGTACTGTGACACACCAACATACGCATTCTAATAATAATAATAATATTCTCGAATTTCTGGTGGAATAGCAGCAAACTCAAATTCCTCATCTGATAACATTTTTTTTTTTTTTTGGATTTGCGAAATTAAAACAAATTACTATTTAAATTTAAAGCGTCTATCTCACACTGTATGTATTGACACTTTAACAACCCGTTACCATGACAACGATACAAATTGCAAAGCACGGCCTAATAAAATTATTACCGGATCAATTTTCATAATTTCAATTTTAAATAATAGGAAATGAATAAAGTGCTTTTAAATAAAATAGTATACAAACCTCGGTGGAAAGTTTCATTTCTGTCTCGAAAGTATAGTAGATCTCCGCTGCGCCCCGGTCTACTAACGCATCCCTCGACAGAAATGAAACACTTTCCACCTGGGTATGTAATATAATATTGCTTTCTTGTCGATGGGCTATTCAAAAGAACAAATAATCGCTATTGTGCGTCTTTTTTTTTTTTTTATGGTAACAGTAATAATGTGACGAAGGGTGCAAAGTATTACTTATTATATCCTTAACAACGGGTACCATCTATAGATACTATTAAATACAAAGAAAAAAACTTTATTGAACGAAAAAGCTTAAAAATAAAAAAGGACTGGCACGAAATGAAAACGAAGTTTTGGTTTTTCCAGGATAATTATTATACTTTTTCTATTGGATTAGCACTAACCACCTTTAATAATTTTAGAAAATCCCAAAATATCAATTTTGGATGCAGCATCTGAAGTTAATAAACAGATTATAAAATGTATTTAACCTTAAAATTTTACGAATTTCATCCTTATAAATGTATGTCCATCCAAACAGAAATATATGCTTTACTGCACTATGCAAAAGAAAGGAGGGCTTACAAAAACAAATGGATCCGATAATAACGGACAGCCAAGCATCACTAGACCTAATGAAACCCAAGGTGACGTCCAAGCTGACATGGGAATGCCAAAAAAAAACTGGAGGTCCTAGGAGAACGCAACAGAGTAACTCTCCTGTGGGTACCAGGACATTCGGGAATAGAAGGCAACGAAAAAGCGGATAGCTAGCGAGACATGGATCATCCACACCATACTTTGGACCAGAACCTGCTCTTGGAGTGACCAAAACCACAGCGCGAGGGCTAACAAGGAAGTGGATCCGAAACAAACACGAGGAATACTGGGAAAACCTCAGTAGAGTAAGAAATGAAAAAAGGTTCATATGGGGCCCATCCTAAAGAACGAAGGAAGAACTACTAAGACAAAGTAGGAAAAGCCTTCGCATAACAGTTGTGTTGCTAACAGGGCACGATAACATAAGAGGACACCTACAGAAGATAGGCTCATACAATGGGGACCCAAGTTGCAGATTGTGCGACGAGGGGGAAGAAACAGGCTACCACATCCCGTGTGAATGTGAGGCGTTAAATCACAAAAAGACAGGCATTATTTGGGCGAAAATGAGCCCACAGGAATATGTTAACCAACCAGTTTTGGGATTAAACAGACTTGTAGGAACAAGAGTAATGGGAGGTTTGGTATAAAAACAATGGGAGATTAGGCACAAAAACCCCAAAGAGGCTGCTCTGCCTCCGGTAGTAAAAGACGGCTCCAGGAAAAAGAAGAAGAAGAAGAAAGATGTCCGTCCAGAATCTTTCTAAACAAAACATGCAGGACCGATCTGAGTATGCATTGGAAATAGCTAGGTTTATGCAGCAGGATCCAGAGTTTAAAAAAATAAAATAAATAAAATTCTATTCACCGACGAGTCTTCCTTCACTATAGCAGGAATGTTTCAATTACAAAAATAAATAATATTGGTCCAGAAAAACTCTCTCCAAATTCAGCAAAATAACAATTTTATTATTTTCGTGGCTTTCTTGATACTAATAGGAAACTTTTTTGCAGTTTAATAATATTTTAAGCAAAAATATCTCAAAAATGGTTTGTCCAAATATTATCAATGTATATACATTTCAAATCAGAAAAAAAACCTTTTGTTGTAGCGCATAATATACAGGGTGTTTCATTTAAAAAAGTTGAAGTTGCCTAAATTTATCCATTTTTTATGGCGATATTTTTTACTGATAATTTCAAAAGATAACTTGGCAAAAAACCTACAATTTTTATATAAAACATTTTTTTCTGTCTTTAAAAATAAAGGCTCCAGATGCCACGTAAATATAATCAAATACTCTGTACAAGGTTATTTAACGAGGACTAGACCATACCTTACCTCGCGTACCACCTACGAAATAGAACTCATCGGATATATTGTAAAATATTGAAAATTTCTGATTTGTTGTCCTTTTATATTTCTTTGGCTATTTTTTAGTGCCTTGGTTTTTTTAAATAGAGCTCTAATTATGTAAATTGTGTCCAACGAAATCCATTTTAGTTTAGGAAGAATCGGCTCATGAGTACCGAAAACTATTAATTCCACCTTAATTTGTGGAAACTCTCAAAAAATCTTCTTTGCGTTTCACACGCACTCTTTCTGTAATATAATTTTACAAAGTTTTTGTTAGGTATACTCGCCAGAAAGTTTTATAAAATGGGACCACATCGGTCCTGGTCCGGGGGTAAAGCGACTGAGTGTGCTCAGCCCTATTGATACCTATGAACTAGCAGTACGCCTGAATCAGAAAAAAAAATAAAAACCCAAAACATCTATACACTTATCTACGTTTTGGTTTGTTATCAAGATAAACTAAAAATAAGATCAAGGTAAACTTAAAAATAAAAATTAAATTGATATTAA
The DNA here is from genome assembly GCA_019359885.1 of Listronotus oregonensis. NCBI lineage: Eukaryota > Metazoa > Arthropoda > Insecta > Coleoptera > Curculionidae > Listronotus > Listronotus oregonensis. The sequence goes on along the minus strand of JAHBCN010010867.1, from coordinate 26,790 downwards.
AATTAAAATTATACGAATTTTGATATAGATATAACAAATATTGATGCTAGACATTTCGCTCGCATGGACGACGTGATTTTGTCGGTTTTTTCCCCGTTCTCGCGGAAAAATTTTATTAACGTTTTTGAAAATATTCTATTTCCTATGTTGATCAGGGATGATGTAGGATTCTAATAGTAAAAGAATTTTTTAAATCGGTCCAGTAGTTTCGGAGCCTATACAATGCAAAGAAACAATTAAATATTTCCTCTTTATAATATTAGTATAGATATATTATATGCAGTTTCTTTTATTTTATGTTTTGTAATTAAATGCATGTTAAGAGATTTTTTAATTTATGGAATTATGTGTTTTTAATAAATGTTCAATGTTCTTTTATGCGTTTGTCTAATGGCCTGGAAGTTTTACCTACATAGAATTTATTACACCCACGAGGGATCTTATAAATAACATTTTGTGTGTTTTTATTTACATTCTATGCATGGTTTTGTTTTTGTTATTGGAGATCTAATAGTGTTTTGTGTTTTAAAGATAATACGATTATTAAATTTATTACCTATTTGTTAAATTTAATTTAATAAGCCAGGAACGTATAGTAAAAAAAATTGTAGTAGGTCTGTTTTCATTTTTTTTTTAATTTGGTGGTTGAAATTTAAAAAAGCAATTATTTTAAAATTAAGGGAATTTCTATTTTGAACTAAAATGTCTGTTTATTTTTTTCCATTTCCTATGTTTTTATTATCAAAAGAAATTATTAAAAAAAAAGTTTTTTGTAATTATCTTTAATACCCTGTAGCCAATTTTCTTAAATTTGTCAGTGTTATGTCTAGTTATAAGAGCCTAATTAAATTAAAATTAGTAGGTCCAGTGGCGCCTCAGAGGACACTTTATCACGCCACTGACTTTTTAAAAAAATTTATATTTTTTAAAGCAACTAAAAATAAAACTTTTTTGTTTTTTAACATTTTTTTTTATCTAGCCTGGTTTTCGAGAAAAAAAAATTAAGCCAATTCATTGCAATTCTCTGGGCCACATTAATAATTAACTTTAGGTGCAAATTCAAATGTTTTAAAGCTTTTTTTAACGGCTGGGCTTGTTGATAATTTCGTAGTCCCTCGGTATATACAATTTCACTATTTACATAGAATCTCCTTATTTAAAAGTAAGCAAACAATGGACTTTTCTTATTATCTTGTCGACATATAAAGCCAGACTAAGATTACATAAAATTTGTTATCTTTGATTCTTTTTTTTTTTAATCGAATACAAAAAAATCCGTCGTAAATATATTCTCCGTCAGCCTATCGCTCGCAGCAAGATAAACTAAGATAGAAAAAATAAGGGGTGTGAAAGACAAATAGTCTTTCCATCTAACCGGACAGTTTTTATTAATATTTCATTTACCGAAAGGGATAAGGGATCGAATTCCGGATAAATTATCTCGTAACACTGCCAATAAAGCGAAAGATAAATTGATAATATTTTTTGGTTCGATTTAGTTCATTCGTTATATTTGAGCAGTTTTATTATTAATTGTCAAATTGCTTGCATTTGTTAAATTTGAAAACATATGTTTGCAAAGTTGGTTAAAATATTACCGATAAAATTGCCGTTGAAATTTATGCTTTAAAATGTACACGTGGTGATTTATTTGTTTACAAATATTTATTATAAAACAATTGATAACGTGTTTATAATTATTCATTGTATAACTAACTCAGTTTAAAAAGAATATTACAAGCTGTTTTTGTATCTAAAATTTAAGAGTAAACTATCAGACCCTATTTTTTAAGAAGTGGTGCATAGAATATAAAAAACCAAAATATTTTTAAAAAATTTTTTTTTTTGCTTTCTATTCGAGAAAACACTACAAAAAAGACAATTTTTCTTTTGAAGTAAAAAAATCTAATTTAATTGTAATTTAATTGCAATACTGTCAATATAACTTTTTTAAATAATAAAAAAATAAACAAAATGTTTTTATTGAACTTTATTGATGCATTTTCTACAGAAAAAAGTTGGAAAACTGGCTAAAATTAATTATTTTTAAAAACTTTATAAGGTTTTAAAGTTAAAAAGCTGATCTACCAGACAATAATTACCAATATTATTTGGTTCAAACAGGCTACAAGCATATGCTGCACAAAAAGTAGTTTTTTTTTTAATCGCAGTGTAATTATTTTATTTTATTTATTATTTATATGTCTTAGCGTAATTGTTCAAATTTGAATTTATTAAATAAATAAAACTTGTATATCTTTGTTTCCTATAAAATTTTGCGAAGAGTGTAAAAAATCGCTTCAAACATTGCGCTGAACGTGATATTTCGCTCTTAACTACAATAAAATTAAAATGTTTTGCTCTAAAAGAAAAGAATAGGTACTATTGTTGATGGGTTTTTCCCTATAGAAAACGCTGAATGAGGGATTTCGCTCTTAATAACAAAACTGTTATCTCTAAAAGAAAAAAAATATATTTTTTTTTAAGGTTTTTTCACGTCGAAAATAGGAAAAGCTAACTTTTGTACAGATTTTGATTTTTTATGTCCTATGCACAACTTTTCAAAAGATATTACCAGTGCTTTGCTGGTCAATTTTGGGTACCAAAATTGACCAGCCAAAAAACTTTTTTGGTTGGAGTACACATTAACGCTTATTAGACTAAAGATATATCAAACTTATTATACAGTTTATACATAAGCAATATTTTTTAGTTATACGCCACTGGTAATGCCGGACCACAGACCTCTAAAAATAACAACAAGCAACACCAACCACAAAGACATAGGCGCCAGTGTAATAAAAGGGGTACACCCATGCGAAGAGCCTCGCATAGGTGTTTTTAGAAATAACAGAAAGTCTAATGGCAACACTACAATCTTCTAAAAACTTTATGTCATTTGTCAACTGTCATCGAGTTGATTTAGTCGATTTAGTTTTGTAAATGGCGATATGATGTTTTTTATGATCTTATTGCCGGTTTATATTTTTGCAAAATTAATAGTTTTTGACTGTCTTGGGTGATATTTTGTGTATTCGTGCAGTGCAGTGCAGCTCCCATCTGCATGGAGGTAAGTAACCCGCGGCATCGCCATTCGGAATGCCCATTCGTATTGTTGAATGTGACACGCTGGCTTACCACATGGGCTTAACTCCAACGTAAACTCTGTTCACCATTATCTTCAATCCTCCAAACTCCACATACTATTTCTTACCGGAACCCAAATAAGTCCTAAAACAGCAGCAAACCACCTGCCTTGCCCAGGTTATGAACTCATTTCATCTTTTCGACCCATGGCGGCATTTGTGCTTACGTTCGCAACGACCTGGCTTGTGCTAGGGTTTCTAACCTCGAATCGGGTAGGTCTGATATTCTTTAGCTTAAACTTACTTTCAGATCTTCTACCAAATTCATCTGCTGTATATACCGGTCTCCATCTGACAATTCCCACAACGGGTTCTTTGATTTCCTTTCAATAAAGATCGACAATATTATTTCCCAGTTTCCATTGGCCGAAGTAATCGTCCTCGGGGATTTTAATGTTCATAATAAGGATTGGCTAGGCTCTACCCAAAGTGATGCACAAGGCAGAGCAGCAGAAAATTTCGCAATCAGCAACTCGCTCACCAATCTAATTAAGAAACCTACCTAGTTTCCTAGGGTTCCCACCCATAATTCTAACCCCCTAGATCTTTTTCTTACTTCCACCCCCGAACTCTATCAAGCATCAGTAACTGCTCCCCTTGGTCGCTCTGACCATGGTTTGGTCACCGTATCATACTCCACAAATTTTGAGGCAACTAAACGCATGCCGCCACAAACCTTCTGGCACTACAATTCGGCCGACTGGGATGGTCTGATTTTTTTGCCAGCTACCCATGGGATCCTACCTGCTTTTCTACTTTCCATCCTTTCGAAATATGTAAACAAATTACCGAAACAATTCAACTATGCATTGAGACCTATATTCCCCACACTAAAAGAACCCCATATCTTCAAATCACAAACCGTGGTTTTCTAAATCCTGTGGACAAAGACAGACTTCTAAAAATTCAAGCCCACAAAAATTAATTCTTCAAAACCCTAGTCCCGAAAATCAACAGGCTAGCATCGAAGCAAGAAATCAGTATAATCAGACCATCTCCGAAGCAAAAGACCGTTTTAACAATCGGATAAAAGATAAAGTTCTCTCTTGCTCAAATGGTAGTAAAGCTTTCTGGTCCTTTGCCAAAAATAATAGTCAAAACTTTTGCACAATTTTTTTTCCACCCCTAATCTCTGAAGATGGAATTGTCTCTACCTCCAAAGGACAAGCCGAACTATTTACCAAACAGTTTGGTGCCAATTTTATGCTTGATTATCCTATTAATCTTCCTCTTCCAACAGTTGTCCCTGTTTCTCATAAAATGTCCGATATAATTTTTAAAGTCAAACAGATCAAGCGTATTCTTTCTTTTCTTAATACTAAAATATCGTCTGGGCTGGATGGCATACCAGCAATCGTTTTAAAAAATGTCCTCCCGAGCTTGCACCCATCCTAACTCGCCTCTTTCGAATCTCTTACGACACGGGCATTTTCCCGGAGAGTTGGAAAGCTGCACGTGTGCAACCTGTCCCCAAAAAAGGATTCAAAACTCTCCCTTTTAACTATAGACCTATATCTCTTCTTTCTATTGTATGCAAAGTAATGGAAAAATTTATTAATTCCCAAATCTTAAAGTATCTGGAAAAACATAAGATCTCACATGATAGACAGTATGGATGCCGTCACAGTAGATCCACAGCTTATCTTCTTTCCTTTGTCTCACACAACTGAAACAAGTCCCTTGAGTTTCTTGGTGAACCCCAGATCGTTGCTCTTGACATATTCAAAGCTTTCGATCAGGTCTGGCATGATAGGCTTCTTAACAAACTTCCTTCCTACGGTCTTCCACCTAAGCTTTGCTCTTGGCTCTCCAGTTTCCTTTCTAATCGACTTATATCAGTTACTGTAGATGGTCATTCTTACAGCTTCTACCAAATTAATGCTGGGGTGCCCCAGGGCTCAGTGCTGGCACCCACGCTGTTTCTTCTACACATTAACGATCTTCTCTCTTCCACAATCAATCCCATTCATAGTTTTGCTGATGATAGTACCCTCCACTCTAGTATTTGATTTCTTAAACCACCATGAAATTCTGATTTTGAAAACAAGCGCAGGTCAATGCAGATATATATTTCACAAGACCTCAAACTTATCTTGGATTCACTTTAATGCCTCGAAAACACAATCATGTTCGCTGTCCCGAAAAGAGTCTGCCAATGCTCATCCCTTACATATGAGCGGCCAAATTCTGCAGAACAAAGAGTCGTTTAATCTTGTCGGCGTTAGTTTAACTGGCACAAACACATTACATCCATAGCCTGGGCAGCTTCAAGAAAGCTTGGATTTTCTCTTCCGAGCCAGAAAATATTTCTCTTCTTCCAATCTGTACACTCTGTATGTATCCCAAATCATACCTTAGAATATTGTTCTCATGTCTGGGGAATGGCGTCCCCTACAACGCTAAGCATTCTGGACTTCATTCAAAAAAGAGCTGTTCGTCTTATTAATGATCCAACGCTCACAGAAAGGCTTCCTCTTCTTGCCCACCGTCGAGCTGTGGGGGATCTGTCGCTCTTCTATAGGTATTTTCACGGCTTCTGCTCAGAGGAGTTGGCCAGTATAATTCCCTCTCTGGCAGCTCGCAACAGAGAGGCCCCGAACTTGCGGCTTTCTTTGATCCTTCATCCCTAGAGTGTCAAGACTATGGAACCTGCTGCCCGCAGAAGTTTTTCCTTCTCCTCCCAATCTCCAAATATTTAAGTCCCGTGTGAACAAGCTCCCTCTCACCACACTTAAGACACCAACGGTACGTTAGTACTTAGGCATCAGCCTTCGTGGACTGTCACAAGATAAAAAAAAAAGGTAAGTTACACCCATTATTGTCATTCGAAAAAGAGATTCCTAAGTAACTTATTTATAAAAAGAAATAAAATCATTTTTTACCCGACTTCAAAAAAGGAGAAGGTTTTAAGTTTGCCCGTATATATTTTTTTGTAAGTTTGACGATTACTCCATAGTTCAGAGGTCAATTTTTCTGACTCTGTTTTTGTTTAACTCAAGAGGATCTAAGGTGGTCCCATTTAAATCTTGTTCGAAAATTCATCCACTTAGGGGGTAAATAGACTGATGGTCTATCTTTTGAAGGGTCTTTGTCAAGAATATATAATTTTTACTCTTATTTTTAGTGACTTTCAACAAACAAAGAAAGTTTATTAAAAAAAAACATATATTTCATTCTATGAGGAGTAAAAAGAGAATGTTTTTTAACCCCCAGATAATACTAAGAGAGATTAAGTTTTTACGCTTAATTAAAATAGCAATCAAGACAAATGGAGTTCATTTAAAAAAATATATGCATATATTTCATGGTTATTAGTCCCATTTTGTTTGATTATGAAATGGACCAACATGACATTTAGTTTCCTTTATCGCTTTTCTAAAAGTGGATAAAATAAAGGATACCTATTTCGAAAAACAATGTAAGTATCATAATAAAGAAAATAGTTATTGCACTGTATTTCTGTCACCCAATTCTTTATTGTTTCCCACATATTTGCCAAGCGAATGTGAGCAACTAACTTTGAAGGACCAATAAAGGGAGCGTTTCAATTGTTTGCTTGATTGACTGTGGATTTTGGATGTTTTCGCAGTAAAAGAGTATAGTGCAAAGTAGCACTCGATATTACCAGTATTGTGCCAGTTAATTCGCCAGCTCGCGTGTTACTTTTAAAACTACGACCGGTATGCCGAATGACGATGCCGCGTGTTACTTACCTCCATGCCGACCGGTATGCCGAATGACGATGCCGCGTGTTACTTACCTCCATGGGTCCCATCTATCTGGAAGATTTGACCAAAATCGTAAAAAAGATCCCTGTGTACAATTTCTAATACCTAGTAAGTATTCTAGTTCTCATTTAATATCTGTGTGCCGGACTGGTATACTTCGGTTGGCTAGATAACGCTTCCGCTCTCTTTTTTTCCTAAATGATGCTTCGTTTTGGCCTGTCTTAAGACTTGTGACGCTGGTACGCTTTGTCAAATATGCATTTTAAAAGGCAACTGAACATGTTTTTTACCTTGGGACAGTCCATAAAAGCTAATTAATAAGACCCAAAATGGGTGTCTAAAGTGAAATAAAAGGTAGTTTTTAAAAACGGATTTTAATATTTGAAAATTTGGAAAAGTAGAAAAATCATCTACAGACAACCAGGTTCCAAAGTCAAGGCACTTAAGAAATAAGAAAACAAAAATGAAGCAATTAAATATAATGACGATTTCGTATCACATTCGGTTTTTATATTAACCACTGGCAAAACAACAGACAGACTGCATCTTGGTTTGAAAAAACGTATGTATGAGCAGAAATCGCCCTAAACCAGTTTTTAAAGCAATAATTTTAGTTTGGAACTAAACATTCATATTTGCAGATTTTTTTGAATAAAAAGCTATTGGAAGAATAAAGAGGTCAGTGTCAGGATATTTACCTAAATCTGTTGCATTAGAGAATTTTTCAACAAGTCTTTTTTTTTTCGAACTAGTGGTTTCTTTTGTAGCTAACCGATTTTTAAAACACCCAGCTAAATGTTATTTTTTGGGATATGATTTATCTATTTCAGATATTTTTAAGTTGTTTTCATTGTAATCGCATAAAAAACACTTTATACATTTTGTATCCAATTGTGCTAGTTCGTGTGGTATAAAAATTATTATAATTTTTAATCGGGTTCATATTAGAATTTGTAACTAACCAAAAAAATCTTTAATTAATGGACTGTGTTTTAGTATTTAAATTTGCATTGCAAAACTCGATTAAACTTAAAGTAGCGGGTTTTGTAAAAACTTAAAATGTTTAAAATTACATAAATTATGTTTGGTTAAAATTTTAAACTAATCTATGAAAGTTTACTGAAGTTATCGGGAGTTAAAGTAAAAATTTCATCAAATCACTCCATCGAAAAAAGTATTTTTATTGTTTCTAAACATGTTCCGCCAGTGCAAATTTTTGCAAAATTAAAGTGAATGTGTCTTTAAGCATGTTCTATCCAATAGGAATGGTTTTGACCGGTTTTTTTTTCTCTAATGCGGTGAGCTGCAGGCCTAATAATTAAGAAATTAATGATTTTTTCTATTATCTTGCATACATACTCATTTATATAATACAGTAATTATGTAAGTAACACTATCTGAATTGATTGGAAATTTTTAATTTTACCTAAACAGTTTTAAGTTTTATGCAACTAGATCTAAGTTTAATTTCAAATGTGTTTAGTAAATATAATGGAAAATGTTTTTTGTTATATGTACCTGTTATTTCGTATACCTTAATTTAAAACATAAAAATAGATTTTTATTTACCAAACGCTTCCATTGATTTCTTGTTTGTTCATATTTGATTTTTCTGAGACTAAAAGCAATTTCTTCCACTATTGTCTTTAAATAATCAAAGCACTTGCCTTGGGAAAAATATAAAAATAAATTCAATTTATTTTTACCAGACAGGCACTTGTCGGGTTCAAGACATCAAAAACAGGTGGCACGACTGCAAGAAAATTGATCTAGACGTCCCTTTCGTTAAATATCTGCGTTAATTTTAAAAGACGCATAAAAATGTTTTTCTAGAATTATGTGTAATACAATGTAGTAAAAAATTCAAAATAAATAAAATTAAAACAGGACTTAAAGGTTTTTCTTGGATGTACGAGGTGGAAATAACTTAAGAACAAGCTCAGAGTAATAATGTATATTTAAATTTAAGATTAGTTCTTGAAAAATTGAAAATATTTTGTATATTAACGGTTTTACCGCTATTTTATCTGAACATAAATAAAATTAATTGTAGGTGGAGACCAAAAGCAATATGTTCACCCAAAAGAGAATATTGAAATGTTAGATGCTCCTTTTACCATTTTGGGTGTATCACCACCATAAAAATTGAGAAAACAAGACAAGTCTTAACAAGATAATTTCAGCTTCAGACGTGGCTGGCATAACACGAGAACAGTAGATGAATTGTTATACAAAACGTGTTTCAACAATATAAAGCTAATTATATATTAAATAAAGTTTGCAAGCGCAATTTAAAACCACTAGCAGTATTTTTAGTGTGCCAAAAAATATCGCTCTGAACTAATTTTTTGTCCTTTTATAGCTGTTAATATATTTTTTTAATTTATAAGGATATACAGGGTGTAAAAAGTCCGTTACTCATAATTTTAATGGGCGATAGTGGGCTTAAAACAAGTCGAAAAGCTCATATAACATATGTTTCAAAACTTGACAGATTTTTGTTTAAACGATGTCAAAGTTTGAACTTTGAAAGCAATTATTTCTGAAAACCTGAAACTTTTGTCTTAATCGCTTATCAGTAGATTCATTTGCAAATAAATTAAACTAAGTTTTAAATGTTTCAATCTACAAATAAAAAAATAATAATTAATAATTTTTCCACCAGTTAAAAATGTAAAAAACAATTGGCAACAGAGCTACCTAGCTAAAAGCCTTGTGTAGTCAGTTGTAAATACGTGTTAAACGGCCGCGACATTTTTGGTTGTTTTCAAATCGGGTAAAATGCGGATATGTTATAAATTTACAACTGTAGTGTCCAAGAGTTTTAAAAACGAGATTTGTGCAACCGAGAAATCTTATTCTTCAAGCAAAATAAAAAAGTGCTGTTTTAAAACATAATAATTTGTGCTCTTAAAATGACAAATATTAACCAAACAATAATGTATTGTTTTTTACATAAATTTAATTTTAAATTAAATATCAAAATAAATTGCGAAAAGTAATTTTTATTATTTGTATATAAATAAACATCTTCTAAAAAAGTGTAAATATGCAAAACTCGCAAAAACGTTCGACTCGTTTCGATGAAACGGGCGCGGTGTTGCCAATTTTTTTAAACTTTGAAAGGCCATATTTCGAAAACAGTTTTTTGACTCATATGTTTTGGCTTTTTCCACTTGTTTTGAGCTCCACTATCGCCCGTACATAAAAAATTAGGGATATTTTAAAAAATTATTTTGTGAACATTTCCATAATTAAACGGTTGCTTTATTACAATTAATATTTTTTGTGGTTATACTATCAACCAAAAAAAAAAAAGATTTTATTTGACTTTTTTTTTATTGGGCGTGTACATCAAAACCTGAATGGCCGCTAAAAACAACCAGGAGAGTTTTATTATTTTTAAAAATAATCACGCAATTAACCTTTGACAATTTTAAATGGAGTGACCCACAAGAATAGTTGGTAGTGTGATTTTTTAGCATATTCTATCCGTAGACATTCATTGCTCAGCCGTTTCCGAGAAAAAATAAACCCAGAACAAGCTTTTTAGAATTTTATTTATGACAAAGGTGCAATATTTTTTTGTGTGTCACCAAAGTTTTACGAGCATATACCTACTAGAGGTCAGCGGAGTATATATCACTCCCACCGATTAATCAGAACAAGCGTGCGAGAAAGAAAGGTGTCACGGTTAGTTTTTATTCCTAGGTTTGTTTTTAATAATTTAGTTTGTTTACCTTAATGCAGGTCGGTTTTCATTTTTTTTGCAGTTTATTTTTGGCAAAAGGCTCCAAATTTGATTGTAATTGCTGGGTTACTTCTGTTTTTCTATCTTATTTGGTATCCTACCTTATGCTTTACGTTGCTTTTACCCCTCGTAGTATTATGTACTAAAAAATTAACATTGTTATTTGGGCAGCGTGGGTAGGCAACTCAAAATGTGAACGATGTTGCCAATTCAGAGGCGAGAAAATTCCTAGCATTAGCAGCATTGTGCGTGCGCACACTGGTGCTTTTTGAGAAGGACAAAGGGCCAACGGCCATGTTTTGGCACTTTCACGTCATTCTTCAAGGCGAGAACTAGGAGAATTTGCAGCTAACGGTATTCAAGCCATCTTTATAGGATTTGTGCTGCAAATTTCCAAAAATCTTTCCCGATTTAAGTTACCTTTGGTTTTGTGTGGATTTTGTTGGTTTGCGTTGCCTTTTGGCTGTTTCAGGAAAGAAATCTGCATTGCAGGACTTGCAGTTCGACGCCGCAGGGATCACGTGTTAGTGGAAAATACCCCTTAACATCTTGGGTAAGTTCTTCTAGACTTTTTCTAACTGAGTATTTTCCGTATAAAACGGTACATTAATAGATTTATTTGGGTTTTCTTAAGACGCGCTGGTGGTTCAGGGGATTTTCATTATTTTTTTTTATATATTACGTCATGCGTTGGGCAAGTCGAATTTCAGTAGGAATTAATTATTAATTACCCTTAATTACACCAATTTAAGGGGTTTGTTGTGGCCAATTTATTGCGAAAATCGCAGTTTTATTGAATTATTCTTTTTTTGTTGTTTTTTTTACAGTTACGTTAATTGGCTACGCTAATTAGCGTTAAAGTTTTAATAAATCGCCGTTAGATGGCGCTGGTGTAAAGATCAATTGTTTCTTTTAGTATTAATTAATTTTCTGGGGTTAAATTACCTTCTTTTGGTAATAAATTTTATTTACTAAGTTTTCTCGTCATAATTTTTCTTTTCGAGACTTTTATTCAGGGTATAAGTATCTGGGTGACTGTTCGAGACCTATTTATTATTTAAATTGTCAATTTAGTAGGCCGGAGAGGCTTTTGTTATACTTAACAAAAAATTAGTTATTAATTTTTTTTTGCCTTATTTAATTATCATTTATCAATGATATTTAAGTTATTTTTATTTTGTTGTTATCTTCTAATTCTACAAGATAGAGTGTTTTTTTTTTAAGACAAAAAAAAAGCACAAACAAGTAAATATATCGTGATTGAACTATTTAAATTGTCAGTCAAAAACCTACTTATTATTTGTTTTGCCAAGTAAAAATAAAGATCAATAAATATGTTTTGGGCTTTTACCTACGATTAAATACAATCGTATGGATATATTACCTTTTATTTTACACTAGTTAAGTGATTGTTAATTAACTTTTGGTAGCTAGGGAATATGTTCTTTTTTTTTTGGTGTCAATGGAATAGGGCATACTTTTTTTTTTGTAAACTAGTTTACTAAAACAGTTTTATTTTTTTTTTGTTATCTTGATTTAATGGGATTGTTTATTGTTTTATAATTAATTAACGTTGCTTACTTAATAAGTAATTATTTTTTTGTTTACTGAAAGGTCTCGAACCAAGCACCAGATTTTAAAGTTTCCTTTTATTGACTTTTTTTTAATGAAACACATACAGTATGGGATTTGAGGGAATTTTCTTGGATTTTTTTAGTCGCTTAATTATCTTACGTTTTATTGGGTTTTAATTAGTATTGAATTTTGTAGGGTTCTTCGGACGGGCCATTTCTCTTCACATGGGCCATTAATTTAATTTTGAAACAGTTTTCGTTTTGGTTTGTAGGGGCCAACAATTTGGTAGAAGTTCTCTTGGGACGGGTCAGAGATTGTTTGTTTGTTTGTTTATACTCTTTATTTCAAATTACATTAAATCAATACAATATAATGTACAGACAAAACATAAAATGAAATGGCGTCAAACATAGTGACCATTTAACTGGTCAATGTGTTGTCTGTAGTTTTGGACACCATCGCTCTTCACGGTGTAGTGGCTGGCACACACGCTATCACTTGGAATCGACAAAAACAGGCAACATTATGATTAACTAACTAACAATTTTTATTTATAACCTTACAATTTAGAATTTAGGACTCTACCGGTTAAATTTTTACCATATTGTTTTTAAATTATTTGCGGCCTTTTCTCTTATTTTTATAGTAATATATATATTTTTTTTGGTAAATCTTATATCCTTATTGGTTTTCAAATGGTGCACCTGGTGATTTAATTATTGTTAATTAAATAAGCGGCATTTATATATATTTTCATATTTTATATATTTTCTTTGAAATTGTAGACTTATAGTTTTAATATTTATTCTTATCATCAGTAATGAAAATTTAACAGTTATTAAGCGCATTCACCACTTCATTTTTATTATATATATATATATATATATATATATATATATATATATATATATATATATATATATATTATATATATATATATATATATATATATATATATATATATATATATATATATATATATATATATATATATATATATATATATATATATATATATATATATATATATATTTGTAAACTTTTAAATTATAAATTAAAATTTTGTAATTTCATAATCTAGCGCATTCACCATTTTATTTTTATTAATTTTTTTGTGTAAACTTTAAATTATAAATTTATAATAAATTCAATTAACTATTTGTTTTAAATATAGTGTTTTATTTGGCTCGCCTAGTGTCTCCTTTTTCTATTGTTAATATTGTTTAGTAAAATTTTTCTTGTCTTTGAGTGGTAGTAAAGTTGAACGAGAGTTCCCAATTAAACCTTGGTAGGTCTCTGCTAGGCCTGGCACCAAAAGCAGTGGCGCCCAGTTTAACCCCCCCCTACTCTCCGGCAAATGAGTTAGGGCATTTTTGCACGCTCTCTCTGCTACTCACCTTCGGCTTTACTGTACCTTTACTATTTAATTGTTATTAATTTTATTTAAAAAAATAATAAATAAAAAAAAAATTTTTCTTTAAAGGCTGCCAACGGCCAAATAAAAGTTGGAAAAGTGTTTTTAGGCCAAAACACTTGGGCTAAAGCAACTGCGTGACAAATTTGGCGCCCAACGTGGGGCAAGAACAAAAAAAGGAGATTTAAAACAAACATTAGGTGTAGCCAAATATTTATTTTGCATGGTACTAATTTTACTAACCTTAATTAACTTTTATTGTATTTTTTTATATCATTGCAGTTATACCTTACTTATTTATTATTATTTCGTAAAATTTATATTGCCTTGATCTATTTTTCTTTATGCTGTATTTATCTTTGATTATTTACTTTTGCGTTTTCACTTTGATATTACTTTATTGATTTTGATCTGCCGCTTTTATTTAGAGTGTTTACTTTTAATATTTCGTTTAATATTTTTGAAATATTGCTCTGATTATCCCCTCTTATTTACTTTAACTTTTAAAGTTTTTATTTAAAGTTTATTTGATTTCTTTATTGCCCTATATTTTTTTTGTATTGAGTTACCTCGCTAAAAACAAAAATGGATTATACGATGAAGATTAATTACCTTGAAAAGGACATGCTTTTATATGAACTTAAAATTCGTGGAATACCTGCAGAGGATTCCCAAACCGTGGACAGCCTGAGGGCTTCACTGCGCCCCCTAATTAATTTGGAAAAGAAGAAGAAAACCCTGAGTTATCCTCCATATAACCTCGAATTTGATGACGAGGTGAGGTATGTTCAAGATACCTTAAAAAAGACCGTATCGTCGCTAAAATCTGTTTCTGGCGCTAGTGCCAAAAATAAATTTGACAGGTCGCAATCGCGCCTGTTACACCTGTTAAATAGGGTTGATCGTATCCCCTTAACTGGATTAACACCTGAAAAGGCTGATGCGCGGGCGAAGTTAATAGTGGAAATTCTCACCGCCCTGGACCAATTGGAAAATGTTTCCAGACAAGATCCGAACTTAAGCCAATTGTTAGATGCAGCGCGATCAGAGGACTCAGATTCTGACGCTTCTTCAGTAACAAGTAGACATAATAACAGAGCATCTGTTTCTACTCCCCACTCAGTACCGGTTTCATATGTTAAATCGGCACGAATCGACAAGTGGAATGTTAAATTTACTGGAGACCGAAAGAGCATGTCGGTGCACAGTTTTCTGGAACGAGTTACAGAATTAAGGATAGCTCGCAATGTATCAGAACGCGAACTGTATGATTCAGCTATAGATCTATCTGCCGGAAAGGCGCTGAACTGGTATCGTTCAAACCGTGCTCGATTTTCGGACTGGCAAGGTCTCTCAGAACTTCTTTGTACGCATTTTGAGCCACCAGATTATCGTGCTAGATTGTTTAAGGAAATTTTAGAGCGAACTCAAGATCCTTCTGAAAGTATAGTGGACTACTTGTCTAGTATGCACGCTTTATGTCGTCGCTATGGGTCGTTGTCGCCGGAAGTCATTTTGGATATTGTTTCAAGAAACTTAGCTCCGTTTTACACTACGCAGTTACCCGTGGTTAATTCTATTGAGGAATTGGAGAAAGAATGTTTAAAACTTGAGGCCAAGAAGTACCGAGCCGACAATTATGTACCTCCATCTAGGAAACGACACGGATTTGTAGAGCCGGATTTTGCTTTTGTTTCCGATCTAGCAGATGCACTTCCAGAAAGTACATCATCTGGAAATATCGAGGAGATAAGACATACCACCCCTCCTGGGAGAGTCAATAGATAGTCGTGAGACATCTCCCAATACTCTTTTGTCGACTAAAAACTCAAGTTTTCCGGCAAAAATGCTGTTAGATTTTATTATAGGTCATGCGCACGGTGATCAACGACCGTATTTAGAGGTAACAGTTTCTGGTACTCCCATTATAGGTTTATTAGATTCAGGAGCCACTCGAACCATTGTTGGTCTACCTGGATACGAGTTATTACAGCGTTTAGGTTTGCGATTTTAGGTACCAAAACAACATGTACAGTAGCTAATGGACAGAGCTGTTCCAGTATAGGTTATTTGCAAGTTCCTTTCTGTCTAATGGGAAAGACTCGTTTGATTGATGTGTTGGTTCTTCCGGAACTTTCTCATAAGCTCATTTTAGGCATTGATTTCTGGAAAAGCATGGAAATAGTCCCAGATTTAAATCAGGATATTTGGCATTTTGCTGAAAGCTCGGATCAAACTCCAATTTTTAGTATTCAGGACGAAAGCACACTTAGTAAAGAACAGCGAGAAGCCCTGGATAATCTATTGCAAGAAAAACTTACTTTGATGGGCTCGGGTCTCGGTTGTTGTAAGGTAGCTGAACACGTGATCAAAGTGGAACCTGGTACTAAACCTATCAAGCAAAGATACTATCCCGTATCTCCTTTTAAGCAAAAGATCATTGATGAGGAGTTGCAAAATATGTTGGAGTTAGGTGTTTTGAACCCTCCAAGAGTGCTTGGTCTAGTCCAGTCTGTCTGGTTCGTAAAAGGATGGTTCCTGCAGATTTTGCTGCGATTATCGTTTGCTGAATTCTGTAACTAAGAAGGATGCCTATCCAATTCCTTATATTTCGGCTATTTTAGATCGCCTTAGAGATGCTAAATTCCTAAGTTCTATAGATATAAAATCTGCCTTTTGGACTGTCCCTGTAAGTGAGTCATCTCGTGAATATACCGCATTTACTGTTCCCGGACGAGGGCTATATCAATTTCGGCGGATGCCATTTGGTTTGTCCAATTCCCCAGCTACTTGGCAACGTATCGTAGATACTGTTCTTGGAGCTGATCTTGAACCGTATGTGATGGTCTATCTTGATGATATTGTACTTATTTCTCAGGACTTTGATGAACATCTGCGTCTTTTGCGTCTAGTCTTTGACAGATTACACCAGGCGGGACTTATAGTTTCTATTGAAAAATGCCAGTTTTGTAGACCAGAATTAAAATATTTGGGCTATGTTGTCGATCGACAAGGTCTTCATCCAGACGCAGAAAAAGTAGAAGCCATTGTAAAAATTCCACCACCTCGCAACGTGCAAGAAATTCGCCGATTTATAGGTACAGCATCTTGGTATCGACGGTTTGTTCCTAATTTTTCGTCCACCTTAGCACCCTTGACGAATCTTACTAAGAAAAATGTCAAATGGGTATGGTCCTCTGACTGTGACAGTGCCTTCAGGTCGATTAAGGCAGCTCTTGTCTCGGCACCAATTCTAACGTGCCCTGATTTTAATCGTCCTTTCGTCTTGCAGACAGACGCTAGCTCATTTGGACTTGGAGCTGTGCTTACACAAACGTTCGATGATGGCGAAAAGGTTATTTGCTTTTTATCACGTTCACTTACGAAGCAGGAAATGAAGCTCACTGTGACTGAAAAAGAATGCTTGAGTGTGATCTGGAGTGTAGAGAAGCTGCGACACTATTTGGAAGGAGTACACTTTACAGTGATAACGGACCACCATTCTTTATTGTGGTTACATAGGTTAAAAGACCCACAAGGTCGTTTAGCGCGATGGGCGCTCCGTCTTTAACCCTATGATTTCACTTTAGTTCACCGTCCCGGAAAAGAAAACACCGTGGCCGACTTTCTTAGTCGTTCTGTTCCAGTTTCAGTGGAAACCATCGATTCCGACGTCACCAATGAGTCATCATCTCTTCTACTGCAGATAAATGGTATATCAGCATGTTTGCAAGACTTGAACAACGTCCAGATAAATTCCCTTCTTGGCGTGTGGAAAATAACCTGTTGTATAAATATGTTAAAACCACCTATCCAGAACTTTCGACTCCATCCA
Source organism: Listronotus oregonensis (assembly GCA_019359885.1). NCBI lineage: Eukaryota > Metazoa > Arthropoda > Insecta > Coleoptera > Curculionidae > Listronotus > Listronotus oregonensis. The sequence continues at coordinate 9,341 of JAHBCN010010867.1, read as the reverse complement.
GTTCCTGGAAAATTGTTGTCCCCAAGGACAAAAGGCAAGAAATACTAACGCGATGTCACGACATTCCTGCTGCAGGACATGTCGGCGTATTTAAAACATATTGGAAGGCGTGTCAGCGTTACTATTGGCCAAAATGAGGTATGACATAACTAGATATGTTAAAGGTTGCAAGATCTGTGCCCAAAATAAAGTTGAACAAAAACCTCCTGCTGGTCTAATGGGTGAACGGCTGACCATAAACCAACCTTGGCAGTGTATTAGCCTTGACTACATTGGACCTTTCCCTCGTTCGAAGTCTGGTAATTGTTACGTTCTGGTGGTTAATGACTACTTCACCAAATTTACTGCTTTGTTCCCATCTCGCTCAGCTACTGCAAAATCTTTAACTAAACAAGTTGAAGAAGGTATTTTTCTATTATATGGAACTCCTCAATATTTAATGTGCGATAATGGTGTGCAGATGAAATCTAAAGAGTTTCAAGGGCTCTGCAAACGTTTTAAGACTAAAATATTCTATACAGCTTCCTACTATCCTCGAGCTGATCCGACTGAACGTGCCAACAGAGTTGTGAAGACTATGCTACGTTCTTACATTAAAAATGAAAATCACCGCACTTGGGATGAAAATTTAGCCGCCATCGGCTGTGCCATGCGTACCTCTCGCCACGAAACTACCGGTTTTACCCCCTATTTTCTCAATTTTGGCAGAGAACATAAGCTGTATGGTCAGGACTTTGCTGAAGAGATCCCCAATATCAATTTGGATCCTGGCGATTTTGTCAAGAAAAGACAAACTGCGTTTGCCAAACTTTATCAAGAGGTGCAACAGAAGATTAGTTCTTCTCGTGCTAGAAACCAACAAAGGTATAACCTACGCAGACGACCAGTCGACTACGTTCCTGGTCAAAAGGTTTGGCGGAAAAATAAAAGTCTCTCAGATGCAGTAAATTATTATAGTGCCAAATTGGCTCCCGCTTATGAGGCCGTACACAGTTGCGAAAAACGGGAAACCCTTTATTTATGAATTAAAGACCCAAAAAAGGTCGGGGAAAGGGTATCTGGATGTACAAGATCTGAAACCGTATAATCCATCAAACAGCAATGCGAGTTCTGACGCCGAATCCTAATTTTTTTTATGATTTACTAAGATACTTGTAAATTGTTATATTAAGATTTGTTATATTAATTAATATCTGTTATCTTTAACTTTTTATGGCTTTCGGTTATTATCTTTATTGTCTATATTTTTTTTGGTTTATTTTTTTTTAACCCCGCAGAGATGGGCAACCAAAAGGCGGGGCATCCAGCGGCGGAAACATGATGGGAGTCTCGACATTGCTGGAGTTAGAATAATCCTACTGGGACCTGGGGTCGGTAAAAAGTCCGACAAACGCTGGGATAGTGTTAGCCTTCAGCCACACTATTTCGATTTTTATTTTTTTTTTTTTTTAATTGCCTTCTCTTTGCTTTATTTTTATTGCCTTTTTAAATTTTTTTTTTTTTGACGTGAACCTTCAATTCGCTATCATTGCATTGCATTTAGTTTCTTAATGGATTTTCAGAGCGTATTTTCTGATATGGTTACCTTTTTGATTGTTTTTTTTTTTTTTTAATTGACAGGCTGCGTGGTGTTGGTGCCAAAAAGGGGCCGCAGCCGCCCTCCCGGAGAACTTTTGATCTCTGGAAGAGCAGACTGAAATGGAAGGTCAGGCGTCGGGGGTGTGGTTTGGTGTAGGACCCTAATGAGGCACTACATTGCTGGGCCACACTACTGCGTTCTGGCTCGGTTGCGTTCGGCCTATTACCCGGACAGATGTGGGGTAGTGCCGCCATTCAGAACACCTGATAAATTTGTTTATTATTTCGCAGTACTTCCTGGTACTTTTTAGCTTGGCAGGCGCTATACCTTTGCCCCCTCTGCACGGTGGAACGTTGGGGATTCCTTTATTTACCTTATCTTTATCCCCTTTCAGTTTTCCACCTTTCAGTTATTATTTCTGTGGTGGGTGTTTGCGGTTTCTTTTGGGTGTGGGATGAGGAGTTGTGGGGCTGGTGGAGGTTAAGGAACGAGGGGCCGCCGCCGCATTGGTTGCGACGCAACCTTAACGGAAAAACTTTTTTTTTTTGACCAGCCAATTTTATTGCAATATTTGGCATAGATTTCCTACCACATCGATTCCTCGTGGCTGCACCATCGCCCCGCCCGGAGACCCGGGGGAGTGTTCGTCGCTGAAATAATTCGAAAATTATTTTTTTTTTTTGGTTAATTATCTTTTCCTACTTACCATTCGGTTTATTTAACTTTAATACGTTTTCCTTTAATTTGATATTAGTAGCCACTGCCTTCAAGGCGTACTTGGTCCCAACTTGATTTACCCCGAATTTGCTTTCCCTGAGCTTCGATTTGGTCGATTGTTGCCTTTAGTATGGTTTACCTTTATCTTATCTTACCTTATTTTGTATTACCTTACCTTACCTTTATCTTATCGAATATTTTCTTTATCTTGTGTAAACTTCCTTTGGAATTAACTTTTATTGGTTTCTTAATTTATCTCGGTTACCTCCTTTATCTCTATCTGGCTTAGTTAGTGCCTACCTGTCTCTAAATTGTCATCTCCTGCTTTAAGATTAGTTTCTCTTTATGTTCTTAGTTCTACATTCCGGCCTTGTTTTATGTTATCTTTGGGAGATCGCATGATCGTCGTAAAACTTCTTCCTGGAAGTTTTCCTCCCTTTCCCAAGGAGGGAGTTGTCACGGTTAGTTTTTATTCCTAGGTTTGTTTTTAATAATTTAGTTTGTTTACCTTAATGCAGGTCGGTTTTCATTTTTTTTTTTGCAGTTTATTTTTGGCAAAAGGCTCCAAATTTGATTGTAATTGCTGGGTTATTTGTTTTTCTATCTTATTTGGTATCCTACCTTATGCTTTTTCGTTGCTTTTACCCCTCAAAATATTATGTACTAAAAAATTAACATTGTTATTTGGGCAGCGTGGGTAGGCAATCAAAATGTGAACGATGTTGCCAATTCAGAGGCGAGAAAATTCCTAGCATTAGCAGCAGTGGGGCGCACACTGGTGCTTTTTGGAAGGACAAAGGGCCAACGCCCCTGTTTTGGACTTTCACTCATTCTTCAAGGCGGAAAAGGAAAATTTTGCAGCTAACGGTATTCAAGCCATCTTTATAGGATTTGGGAAATTTCCCAAAAAAATTTCCCGATTTAAGTTACCTTTGGTTTTGTGGATTTTGTTGGTTTGCGTTGCCTTTTTTGGTGTTTCCGGGAAAAAAAAACTGCATTAGGGGTTGAGTTCGACGGGGCCCAGGGGGCACGTGTTAGTGGAAAATACCCCTTAACATCTTGGGTGTTCTTCAGACTTTTTTTTAAATGAGTATTTTCCGTATAAAACGGTACATTAATAGATTTTTTTTGGGGTTTTTTTTAAACCCCTGGTGGTTCAGGGGATTTTCATTATTTTTTTTTTTTTTATTACGTCATGCGTTCGGCAAGTCAAATTTCAGTAGGAATTAATTATTAATTTTCCCCAAATTTCACCAATTTAAGGGGTTTGTTGTGGCCAATTTATTGGAAAATCGCAGTTTTATTGAATTATTCTTTTTTTTTTTTTTTTTTTTTACAGTTACGTTAATTGGCTACGCCAATTGGGGGTTAAAATTTTTAATAAATCGCCGTTAGTTTCCCCGGTGTATAGATCAATTGTTTTTTTTAGTATTAATTAATTTTCTGGGTTAAATTACCTTCTTTTGGTAATAAATTTTATTTACTAAGTTTTCTTGTCATAATTTTTTTTTTTTAGACTTTATTCAGGGTATAAGACTGGGACTGTTCGAGACCTATTTATTATTTAAATTGTAAAATTTAGTAGGCCGGAGAGGCTTTTGTTATACTTAACAAAAAATTAGTTATTTATTTTTTTACCTTATTTAATTATCATTTATCAATGATATTTAAGTTATTTTTATTTTGTTGTTATCTTCTAATTCTACAAGATAGAGTGTTTTTTTTAAGACAAAAAAAGCAAACAAGTAAATATATCGTGATTGAACTATTTAAATTATCAGTCAAAAACCTACTTATTATTTGTTTTGCCAAGTAAAAATAAAGATCAATAAATATGTTTTGGGCTTTTACCAGATTAAATACAATCGTATGGATATAATTTTTATTTTACACTAGTTAAGTGATTGTTAATTAACTTTGTAGCTAGGGAATATGTTCTTTTTTTTGGTGTCAATGGAATAGGGCATAATTTTTTTTGTAAACTAGTTTACTAAAACAGTTTTATTTTTTTGTTATCTTGATTTAATGGGATTGTTTATTGTTTTATAATTAATTAACGTTGCTTACTTAAAAGTAATTATTTTTTGTTTACTGAAAGGTCTCGAACCAAGCACCAGATTTTAAAGTTTCCTTTTATTGACTTTTTTTTAATGAAACACATACATAAGGGATTTGAGGGAATTTTTTTTTGGATTTTTTTTAAATTTCTTAATTATCTTAGTTTTATTGGGTTTAATTAGTATTAATTTTTAGGGTTCTTCGGACGGGCCATTTTCTTCACATGGGCCATTAATTTAATTTGAAACGTTTTTGTTCTGGTTTGGAGGGGCCAACAATTTGGAGAAGTTCTTTGGGACGGGTCAGAGATAGTGACCATTTAACTGGTCAATGTGTTGTCTGTAGTTTTGGGGCACCATCGCTCTTCACGGGTAGTGGCTGGAACGCTATCACTTGGAATCGACAAAAACAGGCAACATTATGATTAACTAACTAACAATTTTATTTATAACCTTACAATTTAAAATTTAGGACCCCCACCGGTTAAATTTTTACCATATTGTTTTTAAATTATTTGGGCCTTTTCTCTTATTTTTATAGTAATATATATTTTTTTTTTGGTAAATCTTATATCCTTATTGTTTTTCAAATGGTGCACCTGGTCATTTAATTATTGTTAATTAAATAAGCGGCATTTATATATATTTTCATATTTTATATATTTTCTTTGAAATTGTAGACTTATAGTTTTAATATTTATTCTTATCATCAGTAATGAAAATTTAACAGTTATTAAGCGCATTCACCATTTTATTTCGTTATATATATATTTTTTTTAAACTTTTAAATTATAAATTAAAATTTTGTAATTTCATAATCTAGCGCATTCACCATTTTTTTTTTTATTAATTTTTTGTGTAAACTTTAAATTATAAATTTATAATAAATTCAATTAACTATTTGTTTTAAATATATGTTTTATTTGGCTCGCCTAGTGTCTCCTTTTTCTGTTGTTAATATTGTTTAGTAAAATTTTTTTTTGTCTTTGAGTGGTAGTTGTTGAACGAGAGTTCCCAATTAAACCTTGAAGGTCTCTTAGGCCGGCAAAAAAACAGTGGGCCCAGTTTAACCCCCCTACTTCCGGCAAATGAGTTAGGGCATTTTTGCACGCTCTCTCTGCTACTCACCTTCGGCTTTATTTTACCTTTTTTCTATTTAATTGTTATTAATTTTATTTAAAAAAATAATAAATAAAAAAAATAATTTTTCTTTAAAGGCTGCCAACGGCCAAATAAAAGTTGGAAAAGTGTTTTTAGGCCAAAACACTTGGGCTAAAGCAACTGCGTGACAAAGGTTATAGACCAACTTTTCTTTTTCTCTGACACGCTTGCTCGCACTGTCTAGTGGCAAGGCTGCCTCCAGTAAGTATATACTAAAAAGGAAAAACCCTTTGGTTTTTTTTGGAAAATTATTTATCTCCCTTAAAATAAAATTTTTTAAAAAAGGGGAATTAAAAAAAAACCCTTTTTGTAAAAAAACAGGTTTTTATTTTTTAAAAGACCCTATTGTTTTTTAAAAATTTTTTAAAACCCCAAAAAAAAACCCAGTTTTGAAAAATTTTTTAAAAAAAAATTTTTAAAAAACCCCTTTTTTTAAAAAGGGGGAAATTTCAAAAAATACAAAATTTTATTTTCCTAAAGGGGACAATAACCCCTTTAAAAAAAAATTTTTTTTGGGGGAAAAAATTAAAATTTTTGGGGAAATTTTGTGCCAGGGAATGAAAAAGGGGGAAAATTGGTTTTTAAAATTTTTAAAAAAATTTTTTTTAAAATTTTGAATTTTTAAGAATTCCCGCATTTCCAGTCAAAAAAAAGGTTTTTTCCCCTTTTTGGGGGAAAAAGAAAAGCTTTTTCAATTTTTTTTAAAAAATTTTTAATTTTAAAAAAAGTTTTAAAATTTTAAAATTAAAGGTCAAATTTTAAGGGGGTTTAGGGGAAAATTTTTTTAAAAATCTTTTTAAAAAGTTCTTTAATTTTTAAATTGGGGGAAAAAATTTTTAAAATTTTAAAAATTTTTAAATTTTAAAAAGCAAAATCCAAAAATTTTTAAAAGGAACCCCAAAAAATTTTTAATAAAAAAATTTTTCCCCTTTTAAAATTTTTTAAAAAAAGGTTTTTTAAAAATTTTTTTAAAAAAATTTTTAAAAAAGGAATAAACCCTTTTTTGGGGTTTTTTAAAAAAAATTAAATTTAAAATTTTTTTTTTTGGTTTACAAGGAACCCAAACCGGGGTTAATTTAAAAATTTTTTTTTTAAAAATTTTTTTTTTTTAAATTTTCCAAAAAAAATTTTTCCCGGGGAAAAAAGGGGGGTAACTGGTGGAAAAGGGTTTTAAAAATTTAAAAATTTTTGGTTTTTTTTAATTTTTTTTAAAAATTTTTTTAAATTTTTTAAACCCAAACCCCATTTCATTTTTTTTAAAAAAAAAAAAAAAAAAAAAAAAATTAGTTTTTTTTCCAAAAACTGGGGGGGATAAAGGGGGGCCCTTTTTTTTTCCCCCCTTTTTTTCCAAAAGGGATTTTTGGGAAAATTTTTAAAATTTTTTTAAAGTTTTTTTTAAATTTTTGATTTTAAAAAATTTTAACCCCCAAAAAAAATTGTTTTTTAATTATGGGGGGTTTTAAAAACCGGAAAAAAACCCCAAAATTTTTTTTTTTTAAATTTTTGTTTTTTATTTATAATTTAAAACCAGAAAAGTTGGGTTTAAAAGAAATTTTTTAAAATTTAAAAGAAAAAAAGTAAAAAAAAAAATTTTGATTTTAAAAAATATGATTAAAATTTTTTTCGATCATTCTGAAAGAGTAACTGTCTTTATAAATTATTAATAATAATATTTAAATCGATAATTAAAATATTTAAACGGTGAGCTAAAACACATAGTAGCATGGGAGATCGAAAAAATGTTAAGCACCCTTTGCAAGGTAAATAACCCCCAGATAGAGCGGGAATTTTTTTAAAATAAAATAGAGTTTAAATTTTCTTTAAGTTAAAGTTTCAAGTGGATCAAAATGGGTAAAGTTATTGGCCCAAAAAAATAAAATAAAAAATTTTCCCACCGTTTTTCCCCCATTGTCTTAAGGCACATGTGTAATAGTTTGTTTTTTTTAAATAAATAGAAGTTTTTAAAATTAATTTTAGATGGATCGGAGTTGGTATACTTACTTGTACCAAAAAAAAAGTTATTAGGGAAAATTTTTAATGGCCATAATCATTTCTTGCTTATATCTCCCCTTTTTTACTTATTTTTTAAAAAATTTTACTTAACCTTTTTTTTAGAGCTTATTAAAAAACATATTTTTTTTTTTTACATTTTTTTTGTTGCTCCTTTGGTTTTTAAGATATTTGCGTTTTTATATTAAATTTAAATCGTTAATATCTCAAAAATAAAAGAGCTACAGAAATTTTTTATTTGACAAAAATTACGTAGTTTTATTAGACCAATAATTTTGATTGCATATTTTTTCCTAAAGTCAACAGAATTCGAGTCATATTGAAAAAAGCAATTTGAACCCGCAGAGCTGAGGCATCAGTGTGACTTTGAATTGGCTATTGGTCATGGTAATATAAAAAGAAATATTTCATGCGTCTCTTATTGGTTCGCTTTTTTTCGGTGGCCTTTGGGCCTTTTTCTCAAATTAAAAAACTAATAATTTTTTTATTTTAATATTTGGCCTTCAACCCAGATGACACCACTTGCCGTTAGGGGGGTTTGCACATGTGCCCTGTGGTGATTCCTTTTTTATATCTCTATCTCCTTTGCTCTTATATTGTAATAGTCGGGCTGTAGTTTAAGATTTTGAAGAATATTCTTCCCGGGGGTTGCTAGGTACCAGGCTTTTTCCCTTTTTGTCCCCAGATTTCTAAATTTAAATATTTTAAAGGCCTAAATTAACACTAAAGCTTTTGTAAAAATATACGCGCGAATAAGCGCAAAAACGAAAAAACAAAATGTATTGAGATGTAAAATTTTTAGCCAATTACAAAATCATTACAACATTTTATGTCATTTAAAAATCAATTTCGCTCATATACCCATACCGTCGCCGACAGAAAAAAAAATTACCCAAAGCTGTCGCTAAATTTACGGCCATTTTTTCCTTCTCATTCGATTACGGCGTATTTTCCAAAGGTAATTACCGTCAATTTTGTTTTTTACTGCTTTGTCCCCCTTTTTTTTTAGCGCACTTTTTTTGGACAATAACTGTCAGAAACAGAATCACTTAAATGTACTCATATAGGGGAACCGGACGTCATAACAGTCATAGAGCTGTAATTTTCCGTCAAAACCCCTTAAATGAACAACGGGGTTTGGGGTGGTTTCTCATTTTTATACTGTGCGACAACAGCATCGCCCCGATAAACTTTATGATAAAGGAAGGTATTTAACCAATATGGATAGGGGAGGTAATATTATTTTTTTAAAAAATGGCCAATAGGCAAACATCGTTTAATTTGTTTGGGTTTTAAAGCAATTTGATTATATGTCTTTGGGTTTTTTATGTCCTTTCGATTTATTTTAAAAAAGTTTGCCCTTTTAAAAAGATCCAACACCAGAAGAAAAAAAATGTTCTGTAATAATTTTTGAAAGCCCGTATCAAAGAGTATAAAAATGAAACGCTTTTATTTACATAAAATATGTTTGATAAAAACATAAACTAGTTTGGAACAATGTTTTCCCGATATGGACATTTGTCAACACTGGTGTGACACTGGCAACAGCGCATTAACCACTTACCTTTTTTTTGCCGATTGATTTTTGTTGAAAGCTTCTTTGATGCGCGGGTGATCCTAAAAGTTAAGGCCCAAAGGGAAAAATCAAAAAAAACTTAATTTCCCCGGCTTATTAAATTGTACATACTTAATTTAACAAAATAAAATTTTAAACGAAACTGCTACAATAGTGTTAAAAAAAAAGGCAAACTTAAATCATCACCCGAGATTAAAGCCGTAGTAAAACGGGTTTGGGAAAGGGTTTTTCTTGGTTCCCC
>JAHBCN010010866.1:0-30471 GCA_019359885.1 Listronotus oregonensis | reverse complement strand
TATATATGAGTTGGAAAATTTTTAATTTCCCCCCCCCCCAATAGTTATGGGCTAGGCACCCCCCTCGTAGAAATGGGCCAGCACCACAGACTTGTTCATTATTGGGTCGAGCAAATAAATAAAATAAAAGTGTAGCGACATGACTGCAAACCTCGGATAGCCCCCCCTACAAGTCTACCGCTAAAATGAAAAGCATTTTTTAAAATGATGATCCAAACTTGCAGTAATTTTCCCTTTTCCTTTGGGAATGCTGAACCTAAAAAAATTAATAAAAAAAATTAACCACTCTGGCATTGTTGAATTTGAGAAGTAGCCACAACAACCACAACAACCACAGAAAAACAATTAAATTTGTGGAATTTTTCACCTTCCAATGACAACAAATGTCTCATCAGTCATCTTCTTAGATACTGTTTGAACTGAACCTGACTCATATTCTTAAGTTAGGCTTTTTTGGCCTTGAGCTTTCCCAATAAAAACTGGATTAAATTAAATAGTTCACTAGGTCCATCCTTAATTTTTGGAATCAAGGAGGTTTAAAATTGCAGCTGTTAGGAGAATGATATGGGTCAACATTGTCGATTATCTCGATTTTCTTTGTACCAAGCTGAACATCGCCACTAGCGTTGCATTAAGCACTTCTCTCTTATGAATAAATAAAAAAAAAACAGTCAAATCGGAAAAAAATCAAAACTAAACAGGTCGATTATAAACAAACACACGTAATCAAATGGAAAAAGGGGGAAATGTCTGCCTCCCAGCTAACTGGCGGCCCTTTCCCAAAAGTTTTAGAATGGTCAATATACAACATTTATTTACCATATTTTAAATTAATTTTATCCTCTCGACGACAGGCCGTTATCCACTGCTCCGCCAAGTCTTTGTTTTTTGGAAATCCAAAGTATTTAATACCTGTTCCTTTGGTATTTCGATTAGTGTTTTTGCATTTAGCCACAGCACAACCCGGCATTATGGTCTTATAATAAAATCAATTTTTAAAAAAAACAATTCAATAAACACACAAAAATCACAAGAAATCCACTAAATACATAAAACCTAGCGTATCCTAAGGCCAAAAACAATTCGTTCCACGTGACGTCATGCGAAGGCGTGCAATTTGGAACGTCAAAAACCGGTGTGTGTATCGTGTGTAATTCAATTTAAAACGCGAAGATCAATGCAGATATCTTTTACAAGACCTTAAGCTTATCTTGGATTGGGGCCCTTTTAAAATTTTTTTTAGTTTAATGCTCAAAAAATACAGTCATTTCGCTTTGAAAAAAGCTGCAAATGTCATCCGTTAAATAAAAGGGAATTCTGCAAAAAAAGAGTCGTTTAATCTTGTCCGTTACTTTTAAAAATCCCCAACTGGTTCAAACACATTCATTCATACTTCGGCAGCTTAAAAAAAACGGGGTTTCCTTTTTCGACCAGAAATTTTTTTTTTCCAATCTTTTACTTTGTATGTATCCCAAATCAGATTTTTTTAGAGTATTGTTCCCTGTCTGGGGAATGGCGTCTCCTACAACCTTAGCATTCTGGATCCTTTAAAAAAAGAGCCATTCGTCTTATTATTATCCTACGCTTACAGAAAGGCTTCCTTTTTTTGTCTACCGGACTTGGGGATCTGTTGCTCTTCTAAGGATTTTTCGGCTTCTGCACAGAGGGTTGGCCAGTATTTTCCCCTTTCCGCCCAACAGAGAAAGTGGCAATTTTATGCACCTTTAATTCAATTAAAGGGCCCCCAAATTTCCCCTTTTTTTTCCGTCAGCCCTAGGTTTCAAGACTATGGAACCTGCTGCCCGCAGGTTTTTCCTTCTCCTCCAATCCCAAATATGAAGTCCCGAACAAACTCCCCCCCCCACACTTAAGACACCCACAGTACGTTAGGCACTAGCCTTCGTGGACTGTCCCCGTAAAAAAATGGAATATAAATCTGCTTTCATTTTAAATTCTAAGACAAGACTTTAAAAACGTAGGTTTAATTAAATTGCAAACTTCCAAAATACTTTCTAAATATACGATATTATCGCCCCTATTTCAGGGCATTCCGAGTTAAAATGTGCAGTTTTTGGAATGTTTCCTTTACTTGTGCCCTAAAACCTACTTACACAGCAAACTTTAAGTGGCCATTTCCTCGGGTAGTGCTCCATAATTTTTATGAATCAGTCAGTAAGTTTGAGTAAGTCAGTCGTAAAATGGGCGATTTTTAAAATCGCATATCTCAAAAACCACTTTACATACCTTTCTTAATTTTTCACAGGTATTAAACGCGAATTCTGAATTTGACAGAAAACTATCTTTAGTGACGAGCTCCTGATTAAGCCTTCTTGTAAAAAGCAAAATTAAAAAAATTGGGACTACGAAAACCCACATTCATCATGTTCAAATGCGTTTGGAAAAAGTAACCGTTGGTATGCGTTTTGGTCCGGCGAAATAATCAGATATTGGTTTTTTAAGAACCTAAAAAAAATCCAGCTGTCACTGATCTATATCGTTTGTTACCAAGACTAGATAAATCTCGTAAACATGTGGTTTTTGGTGGACGCTACAAGCCGTACTGCACCCGGTACACAAAGTTTTTACATGGGAGTTTAGAACTGGTCAACCAGGTCATGATTTACCGCTATTTGATTTTTTTTTGTGATACGTCAGATTTTATCTATTATGACAAACAAAAACGATTGCTGGCCTAAAACATAAATCGCCTTATTAGTAGTTAGTAACATTTTATGCGAGAATGTCATCAAAAGTTGAATAGATCGCCAGGATTTAAATGACGCTGCTGCAGCGGTCATTTGGCTGGCATAATTTTTAAAACATATTAATATTGAATATGCTTTAAAATAAAAATATAATTATTGCAGTATCACTTTCAGAATTTGTTTGATTTCAATTTAAAGATAAAGCGCTAAAAATTAAAATAAAACCCTTTTTAATAACTAATTTGGTATTTTTTTAAAAAAGCATGTATTTTTTTAGTAATGACTTTTAGCAAACCATCTAGAAAACCTAACAAATTTCACAAAAAATATAATTAGCTAAACATTAGCAAAACCTAGCAAATTTTCCTAAACAATATTCCAGCGCCTACCGATAAAGATCTTATTACTTAAATTCAGTGTCCCTTAATAGGGAACTGCGTTAAGTTAAAAATTTTGTTCATTTTAAATTTTTGCAGGGCCACAGTCCAAATGATTATGAATACACTTATATGCGCCAACCGACAGGAAATAAAAACACTCTAAATGCATATTTATAAGCCTTGTTTTATGCACGGAAAGAGATAAAAGATAGGCATCATCTTTCCTGCTTATGCCTGACCTTGATCCGCTTTATACAATATTTTAAGAGATATTACCTAGAGCATAAGCGGGCAATATTTTAAAATAAAATTCCTTGAAGAAACCTAAGGGAAAATTGGCCGATAAAACTAATTTTTCCGTTTTTAAACTTTGAAATTTTTAAAAGGTGAACATCGGATAAGGGGGCCCTCAAACGACTGGATACTGAAACGGTCATTGTTCGAAAATTTTTGTTATTTTAAAAATATTTTAAAAACCCCGGAGAAACAAATTTTTAATTTATTTGGGTTTCACAATTTTTTAAATAAAAGTTTTCTTAGGGGGAACGAGGAAAAGGCATCGACTGGGAAAGCCGATTTTACCGTTGCACTTTCGAGTTTTATTCATATGTGCAAGTCATTCCGGATTTATTACGTTTGAAATTCGTGTGAGTTTTCTCGTTAAATCTAAAACTGTTTGTATACTTTATGTTCTTACTTTCACGAGAGAAAATATTGGTTTTTATATATTTTTTAAAATATTGTTTCTTTTATAATATTGCTGCAGGCATTACAGCATTTTTTTAAAATTACCTTTTTCCTAATACATATTTACTAAATGGCAAAGAAAGGTAAACATTTATGTACGATAAATGTCATTTATTTAAGTGCATACATATTTGGTGGACGAGCTTATCTAACGTAAATAAATTTGCGTACTTGATTGGTTTCTTTTTACTTCAAGTACTTCTTATTTACTTGAAGTATTTTTTTTACTTTAAGTAAATCGTAATACTTAAAATACTTAAAAAAATAGTTTACTTGGTCAAATCAAGTAAAAGTTCAACTATTTTGATATAAATTAATTAAGTACAAGTACAAGTACTTCTTAATAAAAAGTAAAATAGTTTAAGTATACAAAAAATACTTAAAGTAAAATACTTTATTTATTTATTTATTTATTTATTTATTTATTTATTCACAACTTTAGGACACTACAGAACTGTGTTCCAAACAGCATCCACTTTTTACATTATTGTATTGAGTTAAAGGAAACTTACAAAAGTATACCACATTACCTAAAACATATAAAAATATTACATTCTATGCAATTATATTTACAAAAAATTGCGCACAAAAAAGTCTTTTAAGATTTGACTTAAAAGTTGCTAACGTAGCGGAGAACAACTCGATATTCTTATTATAATTATTACATGCGATTTGCATTCTAATTAATGGAGTGTTGGTCCAAATTTGTTCTTTGGAATGGTATGTTAAATAATTCATAATTTCTAATTCTCTTAAAGGTACGTTAAAATTTAATAAAGATAAAAGAAGAGGGGAGTCTATTTGATTATTAATAAGCTTAAATATAAAACAAAAATCAGTCATTTGTCGTCTTTCGGCAAGAGGTAATATTTTAAACTAGCGTGCAGCATCTTCAGGTAAGCAATTGGCCTTGAATGACAATACTTTAAGAAATTTGTTTTGAACGGCTTGTATTCTGTTAATGTGTATGTTATAATGCGGACTCCATACAACGGAGGCAAATGAGAGTTTACTATAAACAAAAGCAAAATAAAGTGAGAGCATAGCTCTTGGATCTCTAAAGCATCTACAATTTCTGATAATAAATCCCAGCATCCTGTTCGCGTCAGAAACAATTTTTTCATAATGAAACCGAAAAGACCACTTGCTGTCCAATATGACACCAAGATCCCTAATTTGATTATTGGGTTTTATTACTTATTTTATATTCAAAATTAATCAAACTTATATTCTTTGAGAACGTAATTGAAAAACATTTTTCTGGATTTAAAAAAAGGCTGTTTTCATTGCAGTAAACAAGCAACCTATCAAGGTCCTCCTGTAGGCTGAAACAATTTTCCCGGGAGTCTCTATTGAACGATATATTTTGAGATCATCTGCATACAAAACATAGGTACTATTTAGAAAGCATTTACTAATATTGTTAATGTATATTATAAAGAATAAGGGCCCCAGGTGACTCCCCTGAGGAACGCCAGAAGTAGCCTCAAAAGGCTCTGAATGATACCCGTTTACCACAACAACCTGTTTCCGACCACAAATGTAGGACCAAACCCACTTCAAGAGCTGGCCGCATAACCCGACCTCAGCAAGTCTCTCAAGTAATCGCCCATGGCTTATTTTATCAAAAGCCTTGCTGAAGTCAGTATACACGGCATTTAACTACAGAAAAGTACTTAAAGTAAAATTTTACTTCAAGTACTTTAAGTTTTGACAGCTCTGTATAATATATTTTTTTAATATTTATAGCTGGCAGTTTAGAAAAGAATAAAAAATATGAAACGTTTTTAACTATATTACACAGTTTGTAACAAGCATATCGCGTGATTTTTGTCATTTTCACATCTTATCAAATTAAGTAACCCTTATTTATAACTTGTAAGTTTACCCTACGTGCGTCTTTTTAAGTAAGAATCTGAGTTTCTAATTATAGAGTAATATGATTGTTGTAGTTAAATTAAGACGTTATTTTGGAAAATGATTAAAACACTAAAACGAAGGAAAAAACACGAAATAGTAGTAGTAGGAGTAAAGTAGGTTAAGAAAATAAAATAGGCACAATTTCGTATCATTTATATAAAAAAAGAATAGTGTATTTATGTTAGATTAAGGAGAGAACTAGTCCTGGCAGCATAAATATGTACAGGGTTTTTCTTTATACATGCTTTTAGAGGTATTATTTGAAGGAAAACAAAAAAGTGGTTTATGCAAAAGTTTAAGGATTTTTTTATAAAGATTATAGATATCATATTTCGAAACCACAACTAACCACAACTGCAGTCGAAAAACAGAAAAATCAAAAATATAGTTTTTGTTAATGGAACGACCTGTATTTTATTGACAGTATAAAATCTTCGCGTTGTCCCTTTTTTAAAAATATATAATATGTCTATGTTTGAATGAGCAGTCTTGTAACAATTCGTCTTTAAATTTTCATTTTATATGCAATGGAGCACCCGTCTTTAGGTATAGTGAGCAGTAAAAGCCAAACAAAACTTTTATGTTGAGTCCAGCTTGGCCACGGATGACGAAAGATACTATAATAACGTGTATGCGCTTGTGTTAAACTACTGTTTTCTGGGTTGTTAGGCCGTCGTCGGTGATTTGGTCTTCTTTACGTTTCGCCAGCACAAGTGGTTGGCATCTTGAGAAGGTATGCTTTTCCGTTGATTACTTGCGTACTACTGAGCCCTTGCGTGGACGCAGCGCGTATTTATAAGTCTTGTAAACAAAACCTATACTTCAAGTCCAAAATTTCTGTCAATGACGCATCGCTCGCTTTAAGAGTGCCCCGGGTTGTGTGGGGTCAGGGGAATCAATTCCAGTGGCGTATGTGTTTTAGAAAATAAATGATAAAATTTCGTCGAAACATGAAAATATTTTTTACAAGCAAAAGTTATTTTCTCACATTTTCATCAACCCTTTAAATTAGTAACAAGCCTATATTATTTTGGTATTATTCGGATTAATGAAAAATGTAATTTTTTTGCTTAATTTTGCACACCTCCTATTTTGAGGTCATAGAACACAAATTTGAGTTTTTTGGCATTTTTCAACGTTTTTCAAAAAAAATACATTTTTTTCTTTAATTTTACCTTCTCTGATTTTATTTTGCACATGAAAAAATAATAAAATTTTAGTCTTCACATAAATTAAAAAAGATGTAAAAGCAGAACGATAGACAATCCAAGTTACACCGACTTGCCAATTCACCACCGATCTTGCAATCTCAATATTAAATACGATATTCACACGCATTGCTTCATCAAAAATATCCACTATATAAGGAACACGAAAGCTCTGAGATCATCAGCTTGTAGAATCCAATAACTATTTCGGGTCTTTCGTGTTCCATATTTAGGATTACCATATCGAGAATATTTTTGATCAAACATTGTGGGTCGAGCGAAGCAAGGTTTGCATACCTTATAAAAATATCATAAAGAAAACTATTACAACCTGGTAACAGGTCAACATTTTTAGAATTTCGAGTTGAATTCGGACGTAAACGTTTTACCTACTTTTTATTGAAAATTAAGGTTTTTTTCTTACTTTTAAAGTGTTTTTTTTTAATATTAACATCGTATGAGTTTTTTTAAATATGTTTTCGTGCAAATGACAGAATTTAAAGGAATATGTCGTAAAATGGAATTAAACAATTCAATTATTATTATTTTTAAATACTATAAGAGGCAGCCAAAAAAACAGCTTCTGATTCATGTTTAACAATCGAAAAGTAAAAAGTGTGCAAAAAAATAGCGAAAAATCGCATTTTTCAGTATCTGCATAATTACTAATATTGATTTTTTTGCCTTTTAAAACTCTGAATACCGTACGCGAATTAACTTTTGTTAAAGTTGCATATATCTCTGCAGCATCCAAAGTGGTTAGTTCTGGATTTCGTTCCCGAATCCCATGGTAAACATTTTTAACCATTATTCGTTCTTTTAACATTAACTGAGTTTTTTTTATAGGCGGATAACTAGTTAAAGGTTGGTTAATATTCATAGTTTACAGAATTAAAAGCACTTAACAACACTAAATCTTTATATACAATTATATACACTAAATAAGATAAACTATTATAAAATTGGCACAAAACAATATCTATATACTACAATTATTAGAAGTTTATAATATTTAGAAAATACCCTGTATAGCAATTAAAATTTAAACTTACAAAATCTGTCCATAATCAATAATAACTAAATAAAATCATCGAACAGCACGAAAACCCTGTCGATACGCTTATTTTCAAGTCTCTTCAAGTTGTAAACTAAGGAATGTGTGTTGCCACTTCTATTGTCTTCCCGATAACAATGATTTCAATACATATTGGCGTGCTATTTTAAGTGCGATCGCTAGCTGGTGATTTATTCTTGCGAATTATGACAACGTGGCGATGAAACTTTTGGCCGGTTCACTGTTATTTGAGCGGAAAAGTATATCATAGGCTTAAAAATCATTTCCTAGTGTTGAATTTTTATTCAGCCGCTTCGTCGGTTGGGTGGTCGGTATTAAATGAGTCACTGACAGAAATTTTGGACTTTAGGTATAGGAACACCGAATATTTACATTCAACTTTTAAAGGTTTTTATTTAAAAAAATGTGAATTATTAATCTAAAACATACATAAAAGGAAACCGTGTGTTTGTATGTCCATCGTTTTCTTCATAACTATCCACTGCCATCCACTAATGTTTATGGTGGTAGATAGCCCTAGCTCTACACTTGCAAGCAAGGAAGTTTGGTCGCGGTGGGTCAAAGTGGTGTTTGTGGGGGCGAAAATGTAAATATTATATATATATATATATATATATATATATATATATATATATATATATATATATATATATATATATATATATATATATATATATATATATATATATTTTGTGCTTCTCTAACTCATGTGAACTTCTAGAAAGATTTAAAAATTTCTAAAATGATCTTGGAAGTTCCAAATTGTGTGCAAGTGTTGTAATCGGTCTAGAATGTTCTAGAAAGTTTCTAAAATAATCTAGAAAGTTTCCAAAACTACCGGAACGATCAAGAAAATAATCAAACTTAATTAACTAATCGTTATTTTATTAAGTTAATTGATAAATCAATTGTGTATATACTTATACACGTTTAATGATACAAAGATTTTTTTTACAAATATAAGATAATTAAATTGGTTGTACAATCATTAAGCGTGCGATGTATTTCGACCCGGGCAACGCCGGGTTTTGCAGCTAGTATTAACTAATTGTGCAAAATTCTTTTAAGTAACTGAATTATCTTTTATTACTGTTATTTGTAGACTCCTTAAAGTCAAATAATATTTAAAGAAAATCTTACATGTTTTACACATAATGTTACTGCGTTGGGACCCAACCGCTGTGTTCACACATCGTCGTTTGTGGTTGGGCCCAGTAGGATCTTTTGGAACATGCGCTAGAGTTGCCGGTTATCGGCAACTCTTGTTGCCACCGTATGGACCGGGATTTGAAGCTAAGATGAACACCAGGCTTAACTCAAGGTGTTAGCATACCGTGCTAATGAGTATATGACATCCTGTGCCTTAAACAGGTGTCTCCAACGGTGCCTTTGAGATACAGGGCGACCTCTCAGAGTATCCAACCTTACCGCGGTAATGCGGGACTCTGCCGTGGTGGACTATTACTTCCCTAGCTCCAAACAGAAAGCGGACAGAACCGCTTTCATAGGAAAAAAGTGACAAAGGTGCGCTGAACGAAACGAATAAATCCGTTTCGAGAGGTGCCACTCAAGGTCACAAGCAGACAAAGGTGCGCCGACCGAAACGGGTGAATCCATTTCGTAAGGTGCCCCCGAAGTCACCGGCGTCTGTTTTACGGGGAAGGGCTAATCAATCCCGAACAAACAGGTGCTTAGGAAGGGTTCCCTTAATCCAATCCATCTGGTTCCTGTAACAAGGATCTGGTGGCTGCCCACGTCGCTAGACCAGGAGAGGAGGGCATGATGGATCTAATCGTCTGCTCGTCATATTCTCCAGGAGACAGGGACACCAGAACACATCAGAACGCATTGTGCTCGTGTCCGGTAGTGATACGAGTAAGAGGAGATGTAAGAACTCTCTCCCAATCTGGTATCGGATTCATTAGAAGTCCGATCCTGTTGGGAGAAATGTAAAATGGTGTGAGCCACAATAGACCGAGCGGTCGCAGTGGAGGGCGTAAAAAGTCCACTCACTTTAAACCTACCCCTACCTACTGCGTTGGGATTGAAGCTTAGTTATTTTGATAGAGTTAGAGAGTTTTAAAATTAATTTTTGTTTATAAATTTCTTAAAAGCTTTTGTGAAATCAGAAATGGAACCAGGTGATGAATATCACTTTTGTTTAGGTATGCATATTGATCAAAATATAACAAGAGGGTGAGGGGGTGAAAAACGTAATCTACAGTCTGATATTGAAAGACATTTATTAAACCGTAGGTCTAACGGTTTGGGGTGCCATAGTATATGGTAGCAGGACACCATTTATCTTTATTAAAGTTAACATAAGAGCGGTATATTCAGGAAATAGTATAGTAATCGAAAACCCCATTCTTCAATGAGACAACGCCAGATCACATAAAGCCATGTAGTCTCGTAAAAAGATGCTTGCCCACTAGCGCGACGCAAGAGGGTTGTCCGCCCACTAGCGCAACGCAAGAGGGTTGTCCGCCCACTGGGAGACGCGACGCGACGCGGCGCGACGCCAAATTTTCCAAAATGTGGCAGTCGGTTGCGAGTTGTTATGAAGAGATCATCGGACGAAGATATATTTGTGTTTGGAGTAATTGCTGCTATGTAGGAGAAAGAAAAGAAAAAGAAAAAGAGAGCTTGGGTCCATGAAATTAATGGAAAGAGAAATGCGTGTGGAGAATTCCATCACTTATTTCTAGATTTGAAAAAATATGCAAGAATTTTTTTAATATACTTTCGCTTGTCGGAAGAACAGTTTTTTGAATTTATCAGTTTAATACAGATGTCTATGGAACACCAAAAAAAGTTGCTTTTACACACATACATTGAGATCAGAATCCACTAAAATTTTTTTTAGATTAATTTTTAAGAAATATAATAATAATAAAATACAAATGTCACAAAAATAGCAACAAATGAGCAAACGCAGTGATAACAGAACAGAGCAAGAGATTCTGCGCGATGATACCCGAAGGAGGCCGATGAGACTCGAATGCCACGCGATATCGTCGCTTGCTTGCTCTCCCGACTTGTCCCGAGGTGTCGCGTCGCGTCGCATCGCCTAGATAGGCGGGCTTCAGTTTAATTATATTAAAAATATCCCTGATGCATTTAATCGGGTCGCGTCGCATCGCGCCGCCCCGCGCTAGTGGGCGAGCACCTTATTTTTAAATCCACAAGGTAAAGCATACAATCCTCTAATAAAATTTTGTTTTGCCTTATAAGTTATCACAGTTTTACAAAAAAGCTTTCTCTTGTACACCGACAAGCTGTAGAAGACCTGTACCTGTACAACCATGTTTCTTTTTTATGAATATTTTTACGGCTTCTGCTCCGAAGCATTAGCTGTCGTTATTTCTTCTTTTGCATATCCTAATTAGAGCAAATTGAGTCTACTTAGATGCATCCCTTTATCGTTCACCTCACATTTCTAACTTTTTCCGCACCTTCATCTCTAGAGTTTCGAGACTACGAAATCTAAATATATTTAAGTCCCTTATCAGTAATTTACTTCTGACTTCACTTTAGACACTCATAGTATGTGAACACTTAGACTTCAAGCATAATTGGTATCCTGAGAAAAATAAATATATGACAGATTTGGTAGATACCTCAGTTAGGGTCTCTTTCATACATAGGACATATGATTAAACCTGTAGCTCTTGGACAACATTAAACTACAGAACACACTTGCTGCATTCTTATGAAACCTAAAAGTATATTTAATGAAATCACTATTGAAATACTTATATTTTCCTCAGATACATGATTCTACATGCTGGTTCCGAAAAAGGATGTTGATGGTGCCAGAAGAATTTTTAAATCAAAAACAAAAACAGAAGATTACCATGGCAAGATAAAAGCTGAAAATTTTGAGAAATGGGTTAGAGATGATCTACTACCTAATTTGAAGAGGCCCTCATTAGTCATTTTAGATAATGCCAGCTACCACAGTAGGTTGGTAAAAAACTGGTCAAATAGTGGCTGGAAGACAGAAAATATGGTTAAATAATTAGAAGACCGTAATATTCCTTTACAACACAGACTCATCTGAGTTATAAATCCTCATTGGGCTTATTTTTTCGCGTTTAACGACTTCTTCTAATTTTTTAAAAAATTCGGCAACTTGAGGTCTGTTAAAAGTCTGAGCCCTCGCCGCGGATGTTGCTTCGGGCTTCCTCAAAGAAATGTTAGGATTTCTTCTACGAAATTCTCTAAGCCAGTCTTTTCCGGCTGCTTTTTTATTATCATTAAATTGGTGTTTAAAACAATTTTTCGTCGCTAACTGATGAGCTAACTATAAAACATCTTTTCTAGTTAACCCAAAAAACCGCGATTCTAAAAATTTTAGGTGCTCGACCAGCTGTTGTTCCACTTCTGGAGGAAATATTGTTTTATGTTTTCCTAGCCCTTTCTCTCCTGGCTCCAGCTCTTTATTTTTTGAATGCATGCCTTCGCAATGTAGCCTGGAGTACAATATATACTTTTGAGGCTCTAAGCCATCCCATACCAAGCATTTCACAGTTTACATTCCATTTCATTGTTTTTTACAGCTTTTATGGCATTTAGCATAAAATCCTGACTCCAAGACTGCGTTTCTGTCTTTCTTTTATAGTTGCGTGGTATTATCTTAAAAAAAATAATAGAAGAATAAGCATTTATGTTCACAGAAACCTATGAGGGCAAAATGACATACTATACCATTTTGCCCTACCAGTACGTATGTTATTTTGCCCTACTCTGTCACATGTTAAATAATAATTATTTATAAAAAAACTACAAGAACTAAACATTAATAAACTTGGATTTTTTGTTAGAGTTCCGGTCCTATTACTTGATCTAAAAATATTGACTTACGTGGTTATTTTGTTTTCACGTTATCCGCTTTTAAACAAACACAAGAAAAAACTTTCGGTGTGAAAATAAAATTTCGACCACGTGCTACTCACATCTTTGCTCAAGCGAAACTAAATTATGATACCCAATACGGGGCAGCATAACTGCATTTATTAAGTATTACCCAAGGAAGTTTTAAACGTGTATGGAAGCCCAATGCTATGGCCCATTCGATCAAAAAATGTCCAGCCCAGTATAAAAATAACTGTCAGACTTGGCCTTGCCGATTCTGCGCAATAACAAAACTCCATGAAATAATTTAATGTGTTGCCCCTTCACACTGATGAATCAATGTGCAGTTAGGCAACACATTATACTTTGTGAGAGCCGGAATACCTTTTTAATGCATCGGCGCACGCGGCGCGTATGATATCCGCGCTGTACCATCCACCAACCGTTGGCGTCGTCGTCTCATCAATCGCCGTTTTCGTTGTGGTTTGTGCCCTTTGCGCCGTATTAGTTTCGGTTGTTTGCCTTGTGTGATTATATTTTGTGGTTGCAGGGTTTTGGATTGATAAAAACATTTTTATTTTAGTGATTAGTGTTTATTTAATTGTGACTATAATTTTGTGTTTATTGTTTGTTACTTAATATCGTAACAAAATGACTGGAGGTTGTATGGTTTTGTCTTGCAAATCCAAGGGTAACATACCCGGCATTTTTTACTTTGGTAAGTATTTCTTATATTTAAATTAGGTGTTTCTTATGAGACGTAACGTTAGGTAACCGAATAAATAATAATACCTATATCAATTATGAATAATAGAAAATAAAATATTCATAGGAAATAGCAGTGGGAAAGTAAGGCAATCTTAACTATCTTTTAGATGATTACCACAATGTTTGTGTGTTTCTGTGGATTATAAAAAAGAAATAAGGTTTACATTTAGGTACTTTTATTTCATTTAACAATTTATTTTAAAAAATTTATTTTAAAAAATCGTGTTTTATTTATTTACAAAGATTTTGGTAAAAATACAAAACTCCCGAAAATATCAACTATTTAAATAGAGGGCTGTAAAGTATTCTTTCCATATTATATCAGATGATATAAAATCCAATATTCACAATAATTTTAAATATTCTACAGTGATATCGTTGAATAACCAACAATTTTTTGCAAAAAAAAGCAGTGAATGTTTAAATTTGACATATGGTGATGTTAACTTTATAGATAGTAACAAAGAATTATGGAAGTCTGGCCCTGAACCACTACTCATTGCGCAAACTCCGCATTGCCGACTCCCCGATTCCCGCTGCCCTGCACGGCTGGACAATTTTGTTCTACAGTATTGGGCTTCCATACACCTTTAAACTTCCTTGGTATTACCATACATTTTTGGTATTACATGCCATCTAGCAAGTCGTTTCGGCAATACCCGTGATAGGTCGTTTTGCCCCACTATGTCATTTTGTACACCCTTCTCCCAGAGTATTTAGAAAACTGCCAAAGAAAAGATTATTTAATAAAAATTTAGCTTGTTCTGTTGAATGTAAAAAATGTCTAATTTTATTAAAAGTAAAAATTAAAGCAGTGGCTATTTCAACACTGATTTTATCAATAAAATATAATAAGCATAAGTTATAAGTTATAATAAAGAATCTGTTTAAAAAAAAACAAATTTGCAGTATTGGTCATTTGAGCTTTTTATCGTTCTGCTTGTTTTTGAAGAAACCTATTTATTTCATATTCTGTGCAAGGTAATTATTTTTTTATATGTTTAATTGTTTTTTTTTAATTCTGTACTAAAATATTTATTGTCATTCAGTTGCCTAGAAATGTGCTTCGTTGTCAAGTTTTTTTCATCTTTTGCTCTTTGTTATATTTAACCCATTGTTTTAAGTCCATTGCCAAGTTTGGCAACGCGATCATCACTCGGCCGTTGTCTTCTAAGTATGTATCTTCTTCTTAAGGTGTCATACTCTATGCAGAGTGTAGGCGCCCTCTTGCACATATCTGTGTTCGTACCAACTTACACAGATATGCGGGACCACCGGCTTAACGTGCCTTCCGAAGCACATGTGAGAGGGTTAACTAGGCAGAAATACTACACAGTGGTTTGCCATTGCCTTCTGTGAGGTGACGAGCTATGAAAAAGTCGAACGGACAATGCGGGAATCGAACCCCGGTCTTCACGGCTGAGAGGCTTACTTACTTTCAAAGAGCTTTATTCATTTCACATATAAATACAATACTTTTTAATCTACTTAACAATCTACTATAAACTATATTTACAATAGAAATATGTACAAGCGATTCATTAAAAATGTACATTCGCGATTGCCTTTTCAGGCTTTGCAAATGGAAAGCAACCAGGGAGGGTTGGGTCTGGTGGTAGCCCGGGGTAGGTGTGAAGTATTGGTTCCTATTGGAAAGCGTTTTCCAAACAGTGATCTTTCAAACACTGCTAGACACTTGTTCTACTAAAAGTTTGGAATAAAGGATTATTTTATGAGCTGCTATTTTTCATATTATGGCTTAAATGTTTAACTGGAAAAAGTTACAAAAAAAACAGTTTGATTTATATTAGGTACGGTGTAGCATCAGGTACAAGTAGCATAAAACAACACTCGGTCTGTCTGTTTTGTCTGGTACTTTGGCATTTATTCTCTAAATTGTGCTTAATATTTACACTCTCATTCATTCTATTCACTCCTTCATTCATTCCTCATTTATTCTTGTTACGTACATGTATGTCTTGTCTGTGTATTGTTCGGTATAATAAATATTTATACACCTTTAACAGTAGCCAGTCAGAACCTTTTGCACCTTAAATTTAAGGTGGGCGAAGCATATTAAGAAAGATTTAGCTACTGCTATTTATATCTTGTTGTACTTGTTGTAGAATTTGTTTGGGATTTTTGGAAAGGATGGGTTTATAGGGTTGAAGTGTGGAAATGGTAAGGATTACTAATCATCTCCGTAATAAAATAGTAGTCTTTTATACAGTGGTTTGTGTGTTATGTCATCGTAGTGTCTGAGCCGCGTCAGGTCCCGTGTAAGGATAGATTTTGGAGGCTGTGTTTTGTAAAATTTGTCTGCCACAGAATATATATATTCATCAATTCTTGGCATGTCTGTCAGGTCGTGTAGTTCATCTATCCTTGTGTAACGCTCAGAGGACATTACGCAGCGTAAAACTTTATTTTGGTATCTCTGTAATCTTGAGATTTGAGTGTTTGATAAGCTGCACCAGACTGGTGCAGCATATGTTATTGCTGGTCGAATAATTTGTCTATATATAGTCAGTTTATTACGGGGTGACAAGCAGGACTTTGGGGAAAGTAAAGCATAGAGATTATGCATTGCTGCATAAGCTCTATGTAATTGTAATTGTAAGGGAATATATCTTGACCACCCTGTATTTTCAAAAGACTATTTCGTTACACACAAAGAAAAAAAAAACCTTTTAACATCATGTGGGATATATAACTTAATAGGGGGATAAGGGCTTCTAAGATAAACAATAATCTAAAAAAAAATATTTTGTTACGTTCCCAGGACTTACCTCATAAATATGTCGATTGTAAATATTTTAAATACCCTAAACCTTACCAAATATTATTCAAGATACAAAAATTCACAGAACCCTCAACGAGGTTTATGGTTCGGGAAAAAGAAGGCACATGCACGCAGATGTTGACCACTCTGCTGACGCATTATTTTTGTTAAACCGATTTTACCATTATAAAAAACAAAAGAATATATATGAAGACTCTGTTTTTGTAGCGTATTAATTTGATTTGTAAAGTAGTTTCGTCTTATGATTTTTTTTTACCTATGTAAACGACAAGAAAGAGAAAAATCCAAAATTTACGATAAATTTCATATAGGTTTTTTCTAATCATAGACGGACCTTCCTAGTATAGGAATTAGTAGAATAGATTATTATTAAGTATTTTATATAAAAGGTAAAAGACTTGAACATTAAAGCCGTAAATTAAAATTTAAAAACTAAATGAACCCCGATTTAGAACCACTCGCGCCCTCTAGTTCTAAGAGGCCAAAGTATGCAATAAGGCGTAAAATAGGAACCACGCTAATAGGGCGGGATTACAGGGTTAATCTTCCTGTTTAATTGGTGGAAAAGGGCCTAAACCAGGGACCACGCGAAATCAAGTGGGGGTTTATCAGGGAAGGACGTATAGGTTTCATGGAATTTAAAAATTATTATTTGAGTTAATTACAGTCTGAACCTCGTTATAACGTGTTGTGTTTTACTCGTGAGTTCTCTGTTCAGAGGGTTTTGATCTTAAACATTTTTCTTATAAATTAAATTCTTTTAATCGACAAATAGATTGAATATTTAAGGGAATTTCACTAAGGGTATCCTTCTTAAGGGAAAGGGTTTATCATCCTTAAAGTATAAACAACAGTAAGTAATTTTAAATATTTTTGTTCTCTTAAAGCTTATATTTCCTAAATTTACCAGGGGATTTTATCTTTTCCAAATTGGTTTTAATTTACACTTAATAAATAAAACCACGGCAGTTCATTTCATACTAAAATCTAGTTCTCATTGTTAGTTCTATTTTTTTTTTGTTTATCATTGTAAATAGTTGCTTTATTTATATTTGTAAATAGATTTAATTGTTTTGAGAAAGTCTTCTTTTATTGCTCTGGGGGAACTCATTAGAAAAAGGGAGGGTTACCTTTGTGCGCTAGTGCAATCATACCAGGTGGCAGCAAAGAACAACAGAGATAATCCCAAGTACAGAGACGACGAGAAACAGTATAGTTGTAGACGTAATTGGTAAGATCTAATAACCTAGTAGTCCTTGCATACTAAAACATCAAGAAAGAAGACCAACCTATCTTCTAGAGTGCCTTTGTCATTAAATATATAAGTTCCGTTTAAATTAAAATAACTACCAACTCCGAAGTGGGAAAAGTAGTTCTCGGATGTCGGCCACTAAGCTACCGTTAACAACTCTTACGACAAGTCGCGAGTATTTTCCCACATAATGTAATTTGTGGTTGTATGTATGTCTCGTTTATTTTAATGGGAATGTTGATTTTATTGTTGGTGTGCTTTTTAGTTATGATCATGCATTCGCTCTTTTCCTCATTCATACTAATTTTCCACTTCTCGTACCAAGGTCGTAGATAGTGCTAGCTGAGAGGCTGGTACGCTGCCACTACATCTCATACATTATTAAACTCTCAATTTAATTGTTAATGGCACCAAGAATGGTAAAATTACAATTATTTTTAAATACCTTTAATATTATAGGTACTTAAAAAAATTCAAAATATTGTATAAATACTCGTTTAAAAAATTTTGGAAAATGTTCTTATTTATTTCTAACACCACTTAAAGATACCTGTATTTAAAATTTTATTTCACAATCTATATATATTAAAGGTTTATTGGGGTATGGTCCGTCAAAAGCCATAACGATATACTTTGAGACAGACTATACAATGTCTATTATATACCCCATTATCAATTTCATTATTTTGTAAATAGATTTAATTGTTTTGAGAAAGTCTTCTTTTATTGCTCTGGGGGAACTCATTAGAAAAAGGGAGGTATATATTTATATGTATATATTTCCACTTTCCTCTCTTAAAGCTCTTCTACCAGCTTTATTATTTTTTTTTAATACGAAACCGACTTGTTTCAATTAATACTTATAATACTTAAAGGTTTATGACTTTGAGGAACGAACATTAGTTTAACATACGTTTGTTGTTAGAGAAAGAAGAGAAATGATGATTTATTAAAAGGGTAAAATGCAGACAATATTGGGTTAATCACTAGTTTTGGGAGGTCATAATTAAAAAATTATATTTGACCTCCAAACCCCAAAAATTTTCCTAATTACTTTGCTAAAAATCGTAATCACATAACAGACTTTACGGGTAGGGTAAATCGTTAAATTATCAAAGTATACATTTTTTTTTGTGCTAATACATTTTAGACTATCATTTAACTTGACGTTATTAAAAAGAATGCTAGCCAAATAAAACTACTTTTACTTCCAGTAATTTTATTTACTTCAGTTACTTTGGTTTACTTTAAGTACTTTGTTTTACTTCAAGTAAAATACTTGGGTAGTACTCCAAGTTTTTTTTGCATTTACTTTGAAAAGCAAGTACATTTTAATGAGTACTTGTACTTGCACTTGAAGAAATTTTAAAAAAGCATAAACTTGGTACTTTTACTTGAAGTACTATTTGAGAGTAGTTTGACAGCTCTGAATATATAACAGTATTAATAATTTTAACGCTTGTGAATTGTAGCATTCACAAGAATAATTGTTAAAATTGCAATTTCTAATTTTTATCAATATGCATAGAACCAAAAGATCATTATCATTAAGGTCAATATTGTATGCTTAAGGTAAGGATATTTCGTTTCACGACCACTTACCTACACAAGATCATCACGATCACCTATCACTATCAACAGTTAAAATATTTAGGATATAAATATGTGACCTTACGGAGCGTCCTAGAGTCCGAGAGATGGCAGTTCAGAGTGTCGGTCAGAAGGCCGGTTGGGGCTACCTGATGCGCCAATACCAAAATAATGAAATTGATAATGGGGTATATAATAGACATTGTATAGTCTGTCTCAAAGTATATCGTTATGGCTTTTGACGGACCATACCCCAATAAACCTTTAACGATTTTATTACCTATTGTTATTGGGAAACTCATTTGTTCATAAGGGCAGGCGTGGACCAGGTATTTCTTGAGTATAAACCATTAGGCATATAAATATTTTGACTAATATTTTAGTGGCAGTGTTGAATAACCGTTTTTACTGTGCGTTTCGAAAAAGTTGTTTTACGAGAATATAACTATGTCGCGTCGAAATCATTTGTCATTAGATGCAAAACAGGATGTAAAAAATGTGTATGAAACTTTAATCAGTAGAGGTCTAATTAAAGAAGAAGCTTTAAAAAAAAACCTTTCTACTTACAAAAACTTCAATATCATCGATAAGGGATATTATTATTATTAGTGAAGAATTGAACAAAAGAAAAAAACGTAGTGATTTTCAGTCTCACCGTATAGACAATAGTGATCAGGACCTAATAAGAAGGAACATATATTGTCTTTATGAAAGCGGAGTTATTTCTACCTTAGATAAACTGTCAGACGAAAGCACCTTCAAATAAAGGAAAACGCATTACCATTATACACGCTGGTTCAGAAGACGGATTTGTCCCAAACTGCTTACTGTTGTCTGCAAAGAATATTAAGGATTCAAGCTTAGATTATCATGAGGATACAAGTGCAGAACTTTTTGAAAACTGGTTTCAAAATTATCTTTTAAAAATATTCCAAACATCAGTGTTATTGTCATGGATAACGCAAGTTAGCCACAGCCGTCTGCTACACAAAGCACCAGCTTCATCAAGTTCAAAAACTGAAATCCAGGAATATTTGTTAGAAAATGATATTTATTTTGAATTGAGTTACAAAAAACGCATCTTTTGGAAGTCCTAAATTCATATGCACTTAAAAAACAATATGTATGTGATAATTTGACTGAACAGGCTGGGCATACTGTCTTACGGCTTCCTCCGTATCACTGTATGTTTAACCCCATAGAGCATTTGTGGAACCAAGTAAAATCAAAGATCAGAGCAGAAAATGTTACACCTACTTTAAGTTCCAGTGTTATAAATTTAATAAAAAATGTAATTACTAACATACCATTTGAGAGCTGGAAAAATTCACTACAGCACATTATAAAAATTGAGGACTCTTACATTTCTATCCAAAACAACATAAATCCTATTGTAACTAATCTCAATGATGACTCTGATAGTGAAACAGAATTAAATTTAGATAGTTAGATTAAAAATGTAATTATGTATAGATAATGCAGTTATAAATTTATTAAAACTTTGCATATATTTAATTTCTTAATGTAATTTTAAGATCATACTTACCTAAATAAACAATAAATTATAAATATTTATATTATTAAAGTCCGTCTCTAATGTTCTGTCTTTTAATACCTACTGATTCGCTGTTTTATTGTTGTCGGCAGATATAATCCATAAATGAAGGCAAGAGCTAACACGGTATACTTTGAGACAGACTATAACTAAGCTTGTAAATTTTTGGGATCGGGATCCCGAGATTAAAATAAAATTCCCCGTAACCCAGAATTGACTTGAATATTACTTTATTAAAAAATGAAACATTAGCAATAGCAAATACAAATCACAAAAATTAAAAAAACATTTATATACAGTTACTTATTATAGAATAGGTAAGTAAAAATTCAAGCCAAACTAAATACTTTTTTAAAAATTAAAAACAAAATCCTTTATACGTTTCACTTTGTAAAACTAATAGGCCCCTAAAAACATCAATGTTTTTTTCCAAGAAGGCTGAAGTACTAAGTACCAACGCATAGCAGCAGTTGCATAGTCTGGTCTGGTCTTTAAGAATAAAAAAACGAACAAAGTGGAAAGTATAGGGCCTCTCAAGTAAAACGTAAAAGGATGGATAAAAGTGGGACTACGTTACTTTGTTGGAAGCTGCCAGAAGAAGAATTATACTGACCAACTTCTCAGAGCAAAAGCCGTGAAATCATCTATAAAAAAGCGACAGTTTCCCTACAGCCCAATGGTGGGAAGAGAAGGAATCCTTTCTGTAAGCGTGGGATCATTGATATGACGGACAGCTCTTCCTGAATCAAATCAAACATAATGCTAAGTGTTGTAGGAGACTTCCTTCCCCAGACATGAGAACAATATTCTAAAGAGGGTCTGGGATACATAAAGGTATAAAGATTAGAAGAAAAGAAATGTATCTAAAATTAAGTCACTTAAGCACAGTCCATGGTAGGAGTATTAAGATGTATCATAAGTAAAAAAGCGCCATTAAAAAAAAATGTCATTTTACAAGAAAATCATCAAGAAGAGATTAAAATTATATCATTAAAAAAAAACGAAATTACCGGGATTTTCGAGATTGCCATAGCCCAGTCCCGGGTTTTAGACCCTAATTGTAACTCTCCAAAATTTACAAGTTCCAAGTTTATTGAGTAAAGTTCCCGATTGAGTATCATGTAGTAGAGTGCCCCGCAGTATAAAATGCCACAAGTGGTGGAGTAACGGTATACACAGCCCCAAGGGGTGGAGAGTATACACAGCCCCAAAGGGTGGAGAACCCTGTATACTACGTTACACTATTATTACTTACAGCCTCAGTATTAATCAGTGTGTGTAAAAAGATGTTTTTGGTTTTATTAAAACTAGCTTTTTGGCCACGTAGACTCCAAGATTTTGACTATCTTTTTTTTTACTGTTTCCTAGAATATGGCATAGAAAATTTCATACATTTGACGACGTTTGCCCTGATGTGTCTGGCTCTTCAGACAGCCATACTTTATTTCCGTCACACATTCCGCGGCGTGCGCGCCAAAGTGCGACTGAGCATTGTTTATTTACTCGTATTTTACTTGTAATTATTTTCTAAGATAAATGGCGTTTGTAAATGAGTTAGTGCATAATATATTTTTATGAAGTAGCTCCAAATCTACTGAAATTTAAATAATTGACTTTCGTAAAACATTAACAAAGAATAGAGTGGTTACATTATTATAGTTCTAAGTCCAGAAATGACAAATTTCTCATACAAACTTTCATCCGCCCTTTAACCTTTCGGAGGATGAAGTTCCAAGAATACTACCACTTTCTATTTTATTACCGTTTTAACCCCAAAAAATATGTAATCCCAAAATATCAATATACATAGATCTAAGCCGAAAAATAATGAAGTTCCATTCAAAAAACTAACCCCCCATTTTACCCCTTAGGGGCAGTTTCCTAAAATTATTTTTATAGCTGATGACGCCTTCTCATAATCTACTCCCGTG
Organism: Listronotus oregonensis; assembly: GCA_019359885.1. Lineage (NCBI taxonomy): Eukaryota > Metazoa > Arthropoda > Insecta > Coleoptera > Curculionidae > Listronotus > Listronotus oregonensis. Next base: position 7,680 of record JAHBCN010010866.1, on the reverse strand, counting down.
CCAAATTTCATTTTCATAGGCCAAGTAGTTTTCGAGATTTCATAATTAATTAGGGTATGAATGACCTTAGGACTTATGTTATAATGGCTCGACGGGGGTTGAGACTTCTTGGAGGAGTCATTCCTAGATACCCCTACGCGGTGTTGCCACGTTGTGCACAAATATTCTAACTTAAGAAAAATGTAAATTTGGCAACGTCAGAAATGTTACATGTTAGAAAGTTTTTACGACTATTTTCGTATTTGGAGACCAAAAATTAACAAAAACCTGCCGCAAACTGGCTGTATGCATTACCTTTCTTTCCCACTTAGTATATGTCCAACAATGTAATAAGATACAGATATTTTAAAAGCCATTGATAAAAAAAATCTTATCCACTTCCCTAACACTTTTGAAGTTGTAGCCCACAATTGAGACAATATCTGTTTCGTGGTTAGCTGTAAAGGCATAATAGCTGTAAATAAGAAGAATAAATAAACTTAATTTATAACTATTTTTTTCTGATCAAAAATAATGTCATTGTCTATGTCAGGTATTATTGGCATAGTTACCTTCAGAAAAGATAATAACGTTTTATTAATTTATAATAAAAAATAAACTTTTTTACGAAGACAAACGTAATTTTGCAATGATATACAAAACTTAATTTTTAATTTTGCGCAATAAAGGTACTTTATTCTTGGGCACTTTTCACGTTTTTGTCGCTACCCTGTATACTGCTGGTTTTTCTAGAGTTTTTTGTAAAAATTTCTAGTTTTATTACATGCAGAGCTTGTCTACATTAAAGTAATTTTATTTTAAACTCCGAGTAAAAAAGTTTTCCATATGGCAAAAACTGCGTCGGACACACTATTTATATGCTCTTCCTAAATAAGTAATTTTAATTTTTTTAATGGGTTATAAATGGATCAAATATATTTTTATAGGGCACCTAGGCATTAGTCCCACAGGAAATAACATAATGGCTTTTTTTATCAAGCAATTATTGGTTTTTAATGCTGTTTTTACCATTATTCTAATGAAAATTAGCATATTTGCACGTATGCATATGCGGCAATATTTTAAAAAGAAAACAGATGTTTCGCTGCATGAAATGTTATTTTACGCCAAATAAATAACGTTAACTAAAACAAATATTTATTATTTTGTTAAATTTACATGCGTGTTTTACTTGTATCTGCAATTCCTATACACCATGAACAGCGTAAGTGAAATTATCAGTAATTTAAAGGAATTTATAAATAAAATATATATTTACCTATTTTCAGTGTGAAGGCTCAAATGGACATTTAAAAATAAATTATTTACCCCTTTTGTTGGCATTATTTTTTAACTCATTTATTTCCAAGTACTAACGTTCCAAGGGTGGTTTCTATTTGGTATCCTATTTTCTTCAGAAGTAGAATATTTATGCTTTAGAAATAAATAAATACCTATGATATCTGTATGTGTTTAATACATGGTATAGTAAAAAATATACTTAATGAATGCAATTATATTTCTATTTGAAAAAAAAATTATGAGTCTGTTTTTACTTTCCTAATATTTTACAATGTATAATACACATTTATAAGGTTGTTTTCCAAAAACTTCTCTCTATTTTTTAATTTTTTTTTATATAAAAATAATAAAGATGTTACATGAAGCGAAGTTTAACCTTATCCTAAAACAATAAAAGAGAAGATATATTAAATATAAATTTATAAATGTTAGCGTCAAACACTGAAACTGTCATTCCCTGGAATGACTACTTGTGGTTGGGCCCAGTAGGATCTTTTGGAACATGCGCTAGAGTTGCCGGTTATCGTCAACTCTTGTTGCCACCGTATGGACCTTGATCTGAAGCTAAGATGAACACAAGGCTTAACTCAAGATGTTAGCATACCGTGCTGATGAGTGTATGACATTCTGTGCCTTAAACAGGGGTCTCCAACGATGCCTCTAAGATACAGGGCGACCTCTCAGAGTATCTAGCCTTACCGCGGTAATGCGGGGCTCTGCCGGGGTGGACTATTACTTCCCTAGCTCCAAACAGAAAGCAGAACCGCTTTCATAGGAAAAAATTGGCAAAGGTGCGCTGAACGAAACGGATAAATCCGTTTCGAGAGGTGCCACTCAAGGTCACAAGCAAACAAAGGTGCGCCGACCGAAACGGGTGAATACGTTTCGTAAGGTGCCCCCAAAGTCACCGGCGCATTTTACGGGGAAGGGCTAATCCATCCCGAACAAACAGGTGCTTAGGAAGGGTTCCCTTAATCCAATTCATCTGGTTCCTGTAACAAGGACCTGGTAGCTACCCACGTCACTAGACCGATAGAGGAGGGCATGATGGATCTAATCGTCTGCTCGTCATACTTTCCAGGAGACAGGGACACCAGAACACATTAGAACACATTGTGCTCGTGTCCGGTAGTGACACTAGTAAGAGAAGATGTAAGAACTGTCTCCCAATCTGGTATCGGATTCATTAGAAGTCCGATCCTATTGGGAGAAATATAAAAAGGTAGGAGCCACAATAGACCGAGCAGTCGCAGTGGAGGGCGTAAAAAGTCCACTCACTTTAAACCTACCTACCTACCTACCGGCAAACAGAGTAAATGGTCCTTTGGAGCATGCCACCAGAGGTCCATGGATTTTTGCAACGAAGTCTTTTAGGTCAGTGATCACGAAAAAATGGTTTTAGAGGCCAAAAGTAGTCCAATTTTTTTTTATTCGCAATTTTTGGCAATTATTTGTTTTTTTTGTAATTGTTTTTTACCAATTGTTATTTTATATAAAAATAGTTTAAACAACAGTTGTAGAGAATTTAATTACGTACATTTTTCATTTTTTTTTCTGTGACTTTTCTGTGTATCGAGTAACTGACTGGATTATGAGCAGCCATTTCCTAACGTCTTTTGCTATTTTTATCAATTATATGGTAATCACGATGATGTGCCTGAATAAGAAAATGACAACAAAAGTGGTCCAGAATCGTTTAATCTGCTTTTTGTTTTTATTTAAAGTGTAGGGGAGAGGGTTATGTGACGAGTGGGGTAATGCGACTTCGTGTTGTATAGTACTAGAACACATTTTATTGTATTTTTTTATTTCCTTTTATATTGTTTCCCCTGACACAAGTTCCTGACCCGACATCAATGACGCCAGATAACCCGCCTGCGCCATATTACCCCACTCCAAAGCCAGTACTTTAAGCAAATAACTACCACATTTGCACTACCCTCAATTGACATCTAAATAAGATAATTAAATGGCACATACTTTTATTGTGGAATTCAACCAGCACAGAATGGCGCAAAATGTTTAGACGCGCCCAACGATGCCTAACTCCGCTGATCTAAAAATTTGATAAGCAAAAATCTTAGTTCTAAAATATTTTGTAAGATCTGGGTATACTTAGATTAAATTAAAATTAATTCAAAATTAAGTCATCACTATTGCTAACTTTTTTATTAGCAAAGTTGTATACGTTTTTACGCTGATTACAATGGTGATAATAAAAAAACAAATTAACATCAGATTAACGTATTATTCACAAAAATATACTTTTTTTAAATGCAACACCCTCTATTTGTTACGTCCATTTGATAGAGAATATAATTTTCTACACAATTAGTTATTTACATTTTTTTCTAAAATGAGATTTGGGAAAGTTATTTCAATTTGAATGTTTTTTCCACAAGTGGACGCAGGCAGCCATGAAATTTTTAAAACCGTATTCTTTGTACAAATTATCGTAGTACGCTATGACAGAAACCAAATTTCAATAAAGTACGCTATAATGGGATATTATTTGTCAAATCTTCTAATTACTTAGGTAAATAATAAACATCGTGGTTACAGTTTTTTTTAATAATAACGCATAACTAAGTAACATTAATAAAATATATTACAATATTGCGCATTCTAATAAAATAAAAATTAAATTAAATGTTCGAAAATACCTCCTTCCTGCTCAATGCACTTTTGGGTACACTTTAAAACTCTTCTCGTAGCCTTAAAAATTGTATTGCCATTGATGCTAAAAATGGTATTCCTAATAGCCTCTTGAAGTTGGTTAACACCTTCATATTGTATTTTGTAAACCTGGTTTTTAAGAAAACCTCAAAAAAAAATCAAGAGGGGTTATGTCTGGAGAACATGGCGGCCATATTATTGGCCCTCGTGTAGTCAACCAACGATGTTGAAATAGTTCGTTTAACAAATCAGCAACGTTTCCGGTATTGTGTGGAGGAGCTCCGTCCGGTTGAAAAAACATTTGCTCACGGTTGGCTATATTGACATCATTCAACAAATCATCCATCACATTTCCTAATAAATTTAGATATTGTTCGCCTGTTAAAGATCTTTCATAAAACACGGGTTCAACAATTTTTGAACCAATGAGGCCGCACCATACGTTAAAGCTAAAACTCGTTTGTGGATTGGAAGGATGGTGGCGCAGGAGATTTTTACAGCTCCAATAATGTTGTTTTTTTTGGTTTAACATGCCTTTATTACTAAAATTTACTTCATCGCTTCAAAGAATTAATCGTAAAAAGTTTAGATTTTCTCTAGCAGCATTTAAAAACAATTGGCAAAAGTTTATACACCTTTTGTAATCACCTGGCAACAAGGTTTATGTGGGTCTGTATTTGTGGGGTAAATACTTATGTTTTTTTTTTTAATTTTGTGGATGGATCCTATGCATAGATCAGTCTCTTGTAGAATTTCCACGAACACGAACTTTAAAATATGCCAAAACAATAATTTCTGTTTGTTGATTAATTATAAAGATTATCTTATTTCTACGCTTGACAAAAATACTTTCGTTTGATCAAAACTTTCGATAAAGTACTAAAAAATGTCTTCTGTTTGCCATAATTTTTTCTGGAAATAGTTCCATGTAACTCTCTAAAGCCCCATGCAATTTTTTTTGGCAAATTATGTAGCATTTCATCATATCTCACTTTGTTAAATGAGCAAACATTTAAACCAACAACAGCAGCATAAATAAATATGATTTACTAGTTGTCACTAAAGCATCATGGCGTATAGACATATAATCTTTTGTTTCCTTTTAGTTCTGTCATAGCATACTGATAATTTGTACAAAGAATGCAATTTTAAAATTCCATGGCTGCGTCCAGCTATGGAAAAATACATTTGAATTAAAAATAACTCTGCTATTTCTAATTTTAGATTTAAAATTGTTAAAATTGTAAATATTATTATATAGAAAATTACATTTCTATCAAATAGATTTCAAATACAGGATGTTGCATTTTAAGAAAAGTATGTTTTTATGAATAACTTGTAAATCTGATGTTCATTTGTTTTTTTTTACATCATTTTAATCAGCGTAAAAATGTACACAGCTTTTTGCTAATAAAAAAGTTAGCAACAGTGCCGATTTAATTTTGAACATGGTGTATTTGCATAATAAAAGCAATTTTTACTTAGTCACCGAGAACGTTTTTAAGTTAACATATCAAAACAACTAAAAAAATGTATTCTTAAATACCTATATAATGATGACCATCTATTTTATTTTTCGACTTTTAACAATGCAGAAAAATACATTTTTGGGACCATTATTTTACAACTGAACCTTTTAATAATTAATAGCAATATAAAATCTTCTAATTTGACGTTCGTTATGCATAACGGTTATAAAGTTTAAAATTGATTGTATTAAAAGTACGCGTTTTTTGAAAAGAAAAAGACAATCAGATTTTCTACCTTTTGTATTTAAAATAAACGACTCTGCCAAAAACACTTTTTTTTAATAAAATATCGGTTCTTAATGACGAAAATACAGAACTGTATATTTTTATTCTAATTGACAATGAAATATGGCTAGGGACATCAAATCATTTAAATTTATTAAATTTGATGATATTTAAGGGGACTTAACAAGAAATCTAAACGAACAATTTTGTTACATTCTTTGATGAAACCCAATGCGCAATCTACCTTACAATGTAAATAATATTTATAATTAGTTATTAAAATATTAATAGCATTGCTTTTTGTCTACAAGCAAATTAATTGTGATTATTTTAAAACTAATAAACACAAATAGTTTTTTATTTTAAAAATAATTTTATCCTCGATCCTGTATTATTTGTTTTTTTTTTGGTTTAGGAGAAAGTTAATTGGCAAAAATAAGGTACGTTTCCTATGGGGCGGCTGACGCACGCAGGTGCCGCGCAGAGTCTGACGCAAACGGCTGACGCCAGTACACCCATTTCCTATAAAGTGTAGACGCGAGTGATCTGTTGTCAAAAAAATACAGTTTTCTGAAAAAATGTGCGAAAACATAACAATATTTTTATTGGATTTACTATTAAAAAAAATTGAGGACAAAAAAACTTTACTGAAAAGCATGTGTAAAGAAAATGAACAAGTTCATCTATTATTTAAAACCCGAACTGACGAAGGCTTTTTTAAACTTTAATAAATAGACATTTATTAAAAGATGAAGAGAAATTTAGGCAATTTTTTAGATTAAATATTGCTAAATTTAATTATATACACGACTTTGACAACCGGCGGCTGACGCTTGACTGCCTCGAGAGGGGTAGGGCCGCGGCGTCTGTAGCCGCCAGCGGTTGACGTTTGCGTCTGACGCTCGGAAAGAAACGGATAAATGAATTGTGAGTGCAGTACTAGGCGTCAGACGCTGTGCGGCAGCCGCGTGCGTCAGCCGCTCCATAGGAAACGCACCTATTTATTTAAAGGTGCGTAAAGGTGTTTTTTGTTATTATTATTGCAAGAGCTTTTTACAATAATATTTAAAAAAGTATTTTTAAAATATTATCTAAATATCTTTATTCTGGAAAAAATTCTTTTTATTTTTTTTAAGCTCAATAAACTTATTAGTTGTTAAAGTGTATGCCATGACTAACTTAATTCAAGCTACAAGATACAGGGGGGTTATTAACAAATATTTCTATTAGAGATATATTCTCTAATATGTTAATATTTGATGTAACCAGGGCTCCAGTACAAGTAATATAAGAAATTAGATTTTAAATTATATTCAAGGTCTTGTATTGCCTTTGGATTGACTTAATTGGGTACACTTGGAATTAAACAAATTATAAATATCTGGTAAGATCTATTATTCCAAACTATGATTAAACCTTTTTTTAAATGTTATCTGGCCAAAATGTAAGGAGTTATACACACACATATATATATATATATATATATATATATATATATATATATATATATATATATATATATATATATATATATATATATATATATATATATATATATATATTATTATTAATAATAAAACTTTTTACATTAACTTGACTTGGATCCAAATCCAAAATTAACTTCCTCGAGACAGCCTCAGCTCGTGCAAGTACAGGCAAGCAACTGGACAATTAAGTTTAAAACCAAAAAGCTGACATCAGTCGGTAACTATATCCCCATAAAATTAAAATGTTTAACAAAACCGTTTAGGCTTTCAAGATAACCCTTAGGAAGCAGTCCTAAAAAAAAAAAAAAAAAAAACTCAAGATATAAAATATGCCCAATGTTGGAAAATTCTTACCACCAAAGATAATTTTTCTTCTTATATCGTCGCATAGCAACGGCCTGGACAGAGTTAGCCGCTTCAGACAAAAAAAAATTCGGTAAAATTTTACTTTACGGACACCACGCCAATTTTTAAAAAATTTT
>JAHBCN010010865.1:0-30219 GCA_019359885.1 Listronotus oregonensis | reverse complement strand
TAATTATGATATTTCTAGACCGCATTCTACGCACAAAAACTTCCTAGGAAATCCTGAATAATATTCTTTAAACAGTTTAAGATAAATCCACATAATTATGTAGACAACTTGCAATATCACTTTTTTTTTTGATAAAATGATAAATTTTTATTTAGGGAAGTCACATCTTTAACAGAGTTAAAACAAAAGTTACCATTATTTTTTTCTTTTAGAGTTTTATCTATTTTTTGCAGAAATTATGAAACTTTTAGGTTTTTAATAACATAAAGGTGTTTTATTTCGATGTCGATGGGATCAACCAATTTTAAGTAAAATTTAATTAAAAAAATGGTCCAGCTTCAAAAGTATTAAAATTAAATATGATAACAAATTTTAAATTTAATTCTCAGAAAACAGTTTTATCGAAAATTAATATACAACTGTCAAGGTTAGTTCTGGTTATCCAATAGACAATTTTACACTTATTGTGGGATGTTTGGAAAGTTTTTTTTTTAATAAATAACAAAATCCCACTTTATATGTACTATATGTGGCTTTTTAACTTCTTAAGTAGAATATTTTTTACACGAATGGATAAGTTCTAGGGGCTAAAATTATATCAATACTATTAACAAATAAAGCCTAAAAGACCATTTTACAACAGCTAAAGTGTGCCACATAACAAGTGCAAAATAATATAAAAAAAAAAAATATTTATTAACGACTTAAAAGATAATTAAAAAGATGACTTTAATAACGAGAATAAGGTCATTTTGCTGGCCCCGAATTCATCGGAATATTTCATAGTAATTATTATAATTCCTATTCATATAAAATATTTAATTTCTTGACTTAATCAAAACTCTGTTTTAATATTTTCTATTTATTTAATTATTAAAATTTATAAATGGTGTTGTACTTTTTTTTGTATGTAATAGCAGGCCAACAAAAGCGGCTTTATTTAAAAGTAGCTAAGAAAAAATGCTGGTAATTATTTTTTAATTACATTTTGTTAGTCATTACACTCATTACCATAAGGTACTTTAGTTGGTAGGTATAACCAACTAAAGTACCTTATGGTAGTGACCAAGTATAAAATTTGAATTTTCTTCGTATTTAGCTGAATTATCTTTTTAGATCAACAAATCTGACAAAATTTATTTTTATTTTATTTTACCCTTTTTTTGATCTTTCTACACAGAAAAAAACATATTATCAAATAGAATATTTAGATATTTTTGTTTATATTTATTTAAATTGAGATTACCGATTCTAATTTGAAGAAAGCCACCTTAAAAGAAGTATTTCAAAATGATTAATAAAATTATTTCATATCCTCAGAATATATTTTCACTTTAAAAATACAGTCTAAAGCTAAGACTTTCATGATTTTGGTTTGAACTTCTTTGTTCTTCAGTTTAAAATAACATATAATTTTACTTTGAATTTCAGTTACTTTTAAAATAAAAACTGGTCATTTACAATTAAAATGACATATCCTTTAAAGAACGCGTCCTGTATGTTTAATTTGAAACATTTGGATTGCTCAATTTGAGAATATATTTGCAATATAATCTAAATATACAAAATTTTTGAAATTCGGAAATTTTCATTTCTAGAAAGAGATCCACCTACGATGTACCCCGATTGGCACCGGAAATTGGCGGTTAGCAGTTTTTGTCCGTTCATTCTTGTGATTATAGATCAAGCTGAAGGGCGCCTTGAAATTTAATCGGACTGTTCTAGTCCCGTTGCACGTGTTTTTGTTTTGGGTGTTTGTACGATTAAATAATGGGAGTTGAAGACATTTTACAACAGTGCGGATGTGATAGTGTTATTCAAGCCTAGGTAAGTATTTACACCATTGTTTTATAAAACTGTTGTCAAAAAACCAAGGGTCGATAGATCTCAATTGTCACCAAAACAGGCATTTTTATTTAAATAAACTTACGCGCCGCATCTCATAGGAGCATACGCTTTTGTTTCATAACTAAACATGTTTATATAAAATGTTAGATATTAACTGACTAAAAAAACTACTAAGTACATTGTATAAACCATTAATATTGTTACAGGCTACAGAATATGAGTACAGAGTGTGATAAAATTCAGTTATACCCTATCAAACAATATATACATATACCTACCTACATGTCTAATAAATTGTATATTTTTAAGGCATTATTTTTAAAATAAATTTTTTTTATTTAACTATTCAAAAAATCTTAAATAGAATTGAAAGGCATTGGCGCGCGTTACATTTTTTTAAAACTTGCCAACTAGGAATATGGGTAAATGAAATTGACTAAAGCTATTCTAAGCAAACTGCTTTTAGTTAAGTATATTATTTTTAAAACTTTGACTCTCCCTGTAGCCTATATACAAAGCCAACAGCCAGGAATAATTTTGGGGGTTAGCCTTTTGTGTCAGGGGTATCGACTCTGCAAAATTGGGTGATCTTTTCGGGGTACTACATACAGGGTGGCCCAACGAAAAGGTCGCACCCTTATTTGTGACTCCTGGTATATTTTGGGAAAAACACTCGGACACGTCAATTTTGATTTCTATGGGGGAGCATTTTTATCTATAGCCGTACAATACAGGGTGGTCCAAAAATAAGATATTGCATTACACTTAAGATTTTTAAATTGAAACCCCAATTTTTTAAAAATTTTGGATTCTCTATGACGTTTTTAGTAACTTTTGTTAATAAAGTTAATCGTTGTAAAGTTATTTAAGTTTATGTTAAAATTTGACCAACTTCACTGAATACTTAAAATAATCGATTGCATGGCTAAAAATAATAATCATGGATACCATCAAGAAAACATATAGCATCAGTGTCATCATATGTCATAGAAAAACTTTGTCTTTGATTTCAAATTGTATACTTACCTAGTTCTGATAAATATTAAACAATAATTTATTCAGTTCAAGAAGGGGTAAAAATAATAATACTCTATTATTAAAATGGGGGCATTACAAAAGCTATTGTCCGGTTTTTTAATGCATTACATTCAGACAAAAATGATAACGATGAGTATGTGGCTAATTAATGAGAAAATTTGAAGAAACTGGATCTTTATCTAATATTCGCCGTAATCGCCATTAAAAAATCGACCAGTTAGAAATGAAGTCGCAGAATTATCAGTGATGGAACACGTAGCACTTGACGACACCCAAGACACTCGTGGACTGGCTACTTCTTTAGGATTTACATGCTTAACAGCACAGAGAATTTTGAAAGGCAATTAATTTCACCCGTATAAGATAAAACTTGTCACTGAGCTTCATGAAGACGATTGTGTCTCAACTTTTAATCAACAATGCAATCATGTTATTTAATATTTGTTTCTCGGATGAGTGTACGGTCTATTTACATGGTGCTGTAAATAGAAATAATTGTCGATATTGGAGTGACTCAAATCCACATCTGTTTCGAGAGGTACAACCGAAATCTCCTGAAAAAATAAATGTGTGGGCCGGCATTTTCGTAAATCATATTGTAGGACCTTCCTTTATTCCTAGAAACTTGACGGGCAAGACGTACTTGGACATGTTAGAAAATACAATAGAACCACGAATTACCGAAATAATAGAAAATAGCGTTAATTCTAATGAAAATGATATTTATTTCCAACAAGATGGTGCACCACCGCACTACGTGGCTTCAGTACGATAGTTTTTGGACACGCATTTCCCGAATCAATGGATCGGCAGACGAGGCCCCATTGAGTGATCGCCGAGATCTCGGACTTAAGTTCTTTAGATTACTTTCTTTGGGGGTATTTGAAAAAGTAAAAAGATTTTAGTACGAAGTTAGATTCTATTTAAGATCTTCGGGAGCGGATTACGGCTGAACGTAGAAAAATAATTTCATACATGCTTGAAAATTTGATAAATACATATGAAAAAAATATTTATTGTTCCATGGAGGTAAATGGACAACACTTTCAGCATTTATTACCATCTACTTAATAGAAAATTAGTTTTACTTTACCTTTAATTTGCGTATGACTGTAGGTTGCTTTTTTTGTTTTTATTTTTAATTCTAGAGAAGGGTTGTTTTTAATTTTAAAGTCTTGTCACTATGGAAACTAATTGATTAATATTTTTACGATATATTTCCTAATTATCACTTTTTCTGGAATTTTATTATAATTGTAAATAGCTTTACAACGATTGAAGATAGGTATAAACTTTATTAACAAATGTTATAAAGTTTTTGGAGAATCAAAAAAAAACAAAAAAAATGGAGGTTTCCATTTAAACATCTAAAGTACAACGCAATAACTTCTTTTTGGACCAACCTTGTATTGTACGGCTATAGATGAAGAGACGTCTTCCTAAAAATCAAAATTGACGTGTCCGAAAGTTTTTTTCAAAATATACCAGGAAAGTCACAAATAGGGATGCAAGCTTTTCGTTGGGTTACCCTGTATAATATTAAAAGATACTGCAACTAAGATTGTAAAACCGCGATCCTTGCACTGCAACCGACGATACTCTCAAACTAAAACTGAACATCGCTGCCCGCACGCGTTTGTACTCAATGTTTTGTTTTCTGCCTCAAAACCTAGGATTACCAAAATTATTCACTATAGTAGTAGCACAGATTTCTTAATATTATAATATTAAGAAATCTGTGTTAGTACTTCTTTGTATTCGTAGTTTTTTTTCTTTTGTGAAAATTTCGGGGGGGGTTCTGACCCCCTGACCCCCCCCACTGGCTACGGCCTTGAGCCTATAGGTACCACAAACTGCACCTGTTTGAAAAAAATTCTTACAAATAAAATGTATAATAATAATACATATTATGTATCTTGCTTTCTATATATTGTATAAGCCTGAGTATCTTTACCTTTTTAGTTAAATGTTTAGGAGTACCTAGGAAAAACGTAGTATACGATTTGAGAAACAGTTTTTGAATTAATTATATTTAAAACAATTTGTACTTGTAGTTTGTCGCCCCTGTACGTATGTATAGGAGTTAATTTACTTTTTAAATTAGAATTTTAACATGCATTTTATTTATATTTTATTTTTTATTTATCTGTATGTTGGTATAGAAATCTGATGTACCCACCTATTTACTTATTACAGAAAAATGTCTTGCTTAATATTTTAATTTTAGCATTTCAGATATGTTTATTTTTATTTTTTTAGAAAATGTCAGAGGAAGACCAGTTGCCAGAGTTGTCCGAAGGCCTTTTTAAAAAACTAATCCCGTTGGTTGGGCCTCGAATGACTGTTCAAAGAAAAATAGCTAGAACTGATTTTTATTTCGTTACGAAGTTGATTACAAGACTGTTTCTTTTTCCAAGAAAGTAGAACTTAAAGTTAATTCTTCTATAATGAAAATTATAATTTGTTATTTAACAACAGATTTTAAAACTTCAGCAAGATATTTTTAACTAAACGTTAAGATTTTTACCTGTTGTTTTTGTAGTTGTCAGCTAAACCTGGACTTTTTTAACACAGCGAAAAAACTTTTAAAAAATTGTATACCTATATTAATGTTAGCTAAACGTAATAATGGATTTTTATCATTTTTAAAAAAGTAACCGTATATTTTTCGTATTTCCAATTTTAATGAAAGTAACGTTGTTTTAGGTCCAACCGTGTTGAGGTCATATACAACATTATTTTACTAAAATTGACTGAATACGGAAAAAAATCCGGATACGTTAAAAAAGAATGTGTTCAGTTATTGGTGCAGCAGCTTCTCTTTAAATGTATTATACAGGGTGTAACAAATTCGAGTGTATGCATGGGGATCTTAAAAACCCGTAAGAGATACGAGGTTGGTTAAATTAAGGTAAAGTTGCGCATTTACTTGCCCTACAAAATGCCGTTTAAAATGTGTAATTTTTCCAAATAGTTCCAGCGATATACAAAAAAAATAAAATTTTCAAAAAATTGATCTTTTTTTCTAACCTTATTTAATAACCGATTTTAAAATTAATAACACATTTACATAGCCACTTTATTTCCGCTAAATATTAGTGTTTTTGGATTTGCCATTCCACGTTTAATTTTATGACGACCATGATTAACTTTATTTTTTTTTGTGGACGCCATATTGGATTTTTTTTTAGTTTTGAGTTTCTTATTGAATGACCTATTCAACGATGTATCACACTTGCGCTATCAGATTTGTGGTTCGGTACTTAGCTCAAAAAGTAATGAGAGTGAAAGAGATCCTATATGGCGTACACAAGAAAAAATAAGAGATTGATCATTAGTCGTCAAAGCAAATACGTTGAATGGGAAATCCCAAAAACTATAATATTAACTTAGCGGAAAAATGGCTATGTGTGTTGTATTTAGAAATCGATTTGCAATAGGGTTAGAAAAAAATAAAATACATTTTTCAAAATTTTGGTTTTCCCCCGTATATCTTTGGAACTATTCGAAAAATCTGACACATTTTAAACGGCATTTTGTTGGGCAAGTAAATGCGCAACTTTGCGCTTAATTTAACCGACTTCATATTCCATGGTTTCCAAAATCCCCATGGATACACTCCCGAATTTGTTACACCTAATATATTTCAAGTTCTAAAAATGTCAGCATATTAAACCGAACATGTTAAAATTATTAAATTAAATAGTTAATATTTTCATTTTAATATTACAATATTACTAAATAAAACAAAACCTACTTATACCATAGATTTGCTATAATAAAACCAAAAATTTAAATATTTAATTTGAGTATATCATATTCTTAGAAATACAATTGTAGGCTCAACCTTTAAAGTACGATATTTTTATTTTAAACATACTAACATTTCCGAATTAACTTTTCAGATTCGGTAGAATCTTCAATATAACAAAATCATATATTTATTTCTAAAGAAACTTTTCGACTTATGCTGAGCTACTGATATCTTCATTCTAAATCTTTATAGTAACAATTTGATTCAATTGCATGCATAAAAATAAATCTTTCATATGTGACAAATAACGATGTGTATATTTAATTTAAATAAATTTAAATGAAGATTTTAAATTCTCAAATTAAAACGATATAGTCTTGGGGATATACAAAGCTAAGATAACCTTAAACTAATATTATTATGCTTAAATTTAGTATATTCTTTTTTCCGTGTATATAAAATCATGTTTTCATTCAAAACAAAACGTATTATGTAAAAGTCGATAGCAAGTAGTGTATGTGAGGTAAAGTGACACAAAAATTATTTTACCTGTAACTTTTCAATAATTTCAAAACATGTCGGTCTCTTGCTGGGATACCAGTCCCAACATCTGCGCATAATATCCCACAATAAGTTAGGACACTCTGGAGGGCGTGTTAATGTACCTTTAGAACATACATATTGAAGAACTTGCTCATTAGCCAATCCTGTAAAAAAAATAAAATTAGGGCTTTAAGCAGACTAAAGTAAAAAAAGTTCTGTTGAAAGTGGCAGGCATATTTTTGCTGGAAATCCTGTATAGTCCAGTCATAAGAGGCACCTCTAACCGAGCCCAAAGTTGATCAAATTTAGTACAGATCTAGTATTTGGTACTCGAAAACCGAAAATACCAAAATCATTGCTCAAGGGTGTCGGAAGGGGGGTGAAAACCACCCTTAAACATAGAAAAATGTAAAATATCCTTTAAAAGCAAAAATAACGGGAAAAAAGTCCTATTTTTTCTTGCAGTGGACTTTACCAGTGCAATAGCAGAAAAAGCTTGATGAATCCCTGAGTTGTGACCTGGCTCGTAGCTAGGGAGGGGGCAGGGGGTGCCAAAACGTACGGCGCTGCTTGTATTTTATAAATTTTTGAGATCCCTCTTTGAAATTCTGTACTGTTTATTATTATTACTTTTTGTGCTAGCTGATCTTGATTTTCGAGTTTATACGACCTAGGAAGTTGCTGGTTAATTGTTATTAATAATTCTATGCTGCACAATGGTCCGTTTGGGGCTCAAAGCTAGCCCGATATCAATAAGAAAAACGTAACTTGTAATTGCGGTCTTTCGGCTCTCAGCTTGTAGTAATGGATAATTTATAACTGTCTTAACAATTAAACATTGTTTTAACAAAAAATGGGATAAAGAAGCATGCAGGTATATCCTCTATAAAGTTTCGCAGTCGCTAAACATATTTTTTTTGGTTAGTTTGGTCTAAAAAGTTAACACTTAATCATTAATAATTATTTTGGCTTAAAATATGTTAAAAAAATTTCCGAAGACATCGGAACTAGTAGGAAAAATAAGATAAATAATTTTAATTAAACCAAGATTTATTGAGCATCGTTATTCATGGCACGAATTTATTATTATTTAATTATATAAAATTAATTAACTGTGTGAATAAACAAATAAAAAACATAAATTTAATTTTTCTTCCAGGGGTACACCTTAAAAAAATCCCGAAAATTGGGTTTTTTGGTTAAAACTCGAAAAGTATTGCATTAAGAAAAAAAAATAAATTAAGTACCCAAATTAAGGATCTTGTAAAAATACAAAATTTATGTCATATAAAATGTGTTGTAGTTTTCATAGTTTTTGAGATATTGACGTTTTAAATAAAAAAAAATATCTTAAAACTATAAGACATACAAAAAAATTTATAAAACAAAAAATACAGCTTTTTAAATTGTCTACATAAAAAGTTATGTAAACATTTTTAATATTTAATAATTTTATTCATATTCAATTCCTATTTCTTCTATTCCTCTGTCCAGTATTGGCAGTTATATAAATAAACACTTTCACAAGAAATTATTTAACACCTGTAAGAGCAAATCAGCTTGTAAATACTTCGAGCATGCCACCTGTGCAAAAAAGACGTGTTGTTTTGCCTGCTCTGCGCATAATCCAACATGGCCGCCTGCGTCCACAGGAAATACGAACTTTTTTCCTAAGATTTACCCGATATTCCAAGTTAAAATGGCCGTTCCAGGAGCATCCCCGGGAAATTTAAGTACATGCATTTTAAAGCTGGGGTCTTGCTCTTTCAGAAAAGTATAAGGGAAAACTATCAAGACCACTCTGGCCGATATCTCGTGTCATTTTTTGGAATGATAGGATTTCTTATAAATTCTTGTTCTATCCCAAATTCTTTGAATTTCTTGAGTATATTGAAGAATGTAGACATATTTTCTTAAAGATTTAACCCTCTTCTTTAAAACTTTACTCTTAACATGTTGCTCATAATGCGTACAATGATCGTAATCTGATTTGTTAATTAACATGATAAGACGGTCAAAAAGTCACAAGTTGCAACGCTTATAACACAAAAAAGTAAATCCTGTCCAGCCAAATGGTAGAAATAATAAACACATGACTCAAAAAATATATTTGATCCTCAAGATGTTATAAATTTCAAGCTACAAGGATATAATATTAAAATAAAAATTAATAAAGGTTAATTGACCATCTTTTACTGTTCCAATAACATTATTTATTTATTTGAACGAATTTGCTAGTATTACTGTGTCAGAAATGGAGGTTTAAACTTGTTCTTTGGTGTGGTATATTACTCTTTACGAGATTCTTCCACGTTATAGCAAAAATTCAATTTTAGTACAGAAACTGTCGGAATTTTTTAAATAATCAATTTCGCTGGCTTTCGCGAGTCTTTAGGGGTGAAAATTTTTCAAACTTAAAACAAAAATACCTTAGATGTGTGACTAGTCATTTCTAGCGTAAAATTTTTCGTTCTTTTGAATAGCAGCGTTATTTTAAAAAAAAACTATCCCTTCATGAATAACAATGAGTTCAAACGTTCAGGGGGTAGTTTCACAGTCTTTCCGACACTTCTCAGCAAGGATTCGTTGATCTTTCGATTTTTTGCCATAAAATCTAATAGTATGCCAAATTTCATCAACATTGGTGGCGGTTTAAGGAAAAAGCCTCTAACGACTGGACTATTAAAAAATGTAAATAACATGAATCGCTCCATTTGTTTAATAAGTAAAATTAAAAAAAATAAAAAAAAAGATTATTTACCTAATTCGCTCATAAATTTGTACGTGTTTTCTTAGAAAAAATTTAGCAAGAGAAAATCTTCGTAACTTAATTTTCTACAAGACAGGATTGATTACTAATCACAAGATTTATTACGCTTGTTGCAAAATAAAAATAAACGAAAAATCAAGGCAAAAAATGTAGTTTTTTGCATAGATTTTTTTGGACCCTTAGATTTCTCTAAGGACCTGCATATTTATCCAGATAAATCTTTATGCTACGGTAAAACATCATGCCAAATTTAGTAAAAATTAATTCAATAGTTCTTGCACGTTCAATTTTTTTTTTCGCGTTTACTAGAGATCTGGTCTGTTACATTGTTTTAATAAAACGTCAGCAAATCTTTTTTAAAAGTAATTAAAATATTCTATTTTGGGGGTGCATTTTAAAACACATGTTTACAGGAAAAAAAGTCTTATTTTGACCTCATAACAGCCCTATAACATTTGTACTAAATTTTGAAACACCTTGTATATTAAAATAAATTCGCCAAAATCTACTAAATTGTGTGTGTAGGCTGTACTTTGAGAGTTAAATAACCGTTATATAGATAAAAAATATATACCGGGTGACACAGCTAACACTTTTTTATTTATTAGAATAAATTTTTGAAATTTGGGTGACGCATTTGTCATAATGACACGCTTTTATTGATCAAATAATACCATTTTTTTTACTCCCGGTATAACCGGAAGTAACCCTAAATTTTAAATAGCACCCCGTATATATTTTTAGCCTACCTGATCCGCCTTAAAATTCTATTTTTAACCATATGTTACACTTGTCATTTGATTTTAAAATGGCTGCCAAAATCGATTTTTTTTCCAAAATTTTAGTAGGCCATGATGTGACGATTACAAATTATCATGTGAGTGGTGTTGAGATGTGAAGAATAGGGTATAAATATACATGTGATTTTATTATTTTTTATCTAATTAATAAGAGTTAGGAATGGAGTTCATTTTTTAAAATTTTAGAAAAGTATTTTTTTTAACGCTTAATACCCCAAAATCCAAAATAAGAAACTCCTTAAACATTTACTATTTCATATAATTTATTAAATCAAAATTGGTATGCAAAACTAACCTTTTTACCAAAATCCAATATGCTAGGATGTTACAAAGCCTACCTGGCGTATAATTAATAATAATAATCTACGTATTTGCGCAACAATGTAAATATGTATATTTTGCGTTTTTAATAAAAACTTGTTCTAACAAATTATATAAAATAGTAAATGTTTGATCTAAAGTTACATTACATAAAAATTAAAGTTTTCTATTTTGGATTTTGAGATATTAAGAGTTAAAAAATACATTTCTAAAACTTTTAAAATTAACCTTCATTCCTATCTCTTATTAATTATATAAAAAGTAACAAAATCACAAATATTTTTACGCCTTATTCTTCACATCTAAACACCTTTTATATGCTGAAAAAAACGATTTTGGCAGCCATTTTAAAATTAAAATGACAAGTGTGACACGTAGTTAAAAAAAATTGGATGCAGATAGGGTAGGCTTAAAATGTACACAGGGTGCTATTAAAAATTTAAAATTTAGAATACTTCCGGCTGAACCGGAAATGTAAAAATTTGTTTTATTTAGTAATTATAAACATGTCCTTATGACTAGTGCATCACCCAAATTTTAAAAATTAATTTTAATAAATAAAGAAGCGCAGCAAAACAGTATTTGATTTCAAAAAAAAGTTAAACCTATTTAGAAAGAAAATTTTTAAATATTTATTTTGAAAATTTTTCATAAAAAAATTTTGTTTACTCCAAAGCTATCGAGTTTTGCATATCTTTTATAATGATTCCATTATAATTCTTTCAAAAGGGTGTTAGTATTATATTGGTGCAAAAATAAGATGTCGTGATGCTGCAACCCATGCCATTAGACTCTAATGGGTTTTTAAATTAGTCAAGAAATTCACTTCAATTATTAAAGTAAATTTCTTGATTTATTTAAAAATCCAAGTTGACTACGTTAATTTAAAAATTTCTTACCCTGATATGGCTGCTCAGCAAGAGTTGCAATCTCCCACAGGACTATCCCGTAACTCCAAATGTCAGAATCGGAGGTACATATTCCATCTGCTATACTCTCTGGAGGCATCCAACGCACTGGAAGCATGCCTTTAGTTCCTTTCTTATAATAATCAGTCTCATAAACATCTCTAGCCATACCTATAAAATACATGAATCGTTTTTGGTTTAAATCTCTAGAGCCTTTTCAGTGGTATCCACTAAGATATTCTAAATTTAAACACATTATCGGCAGTAAAACATAAATTTTAATATTTATTTTAGACAGTATGTAGTTTAAAACTTTTACTGATGAAATCGATACCCTCAAAGAACAAAGCAATTTCTTTGGATGTTACTTTTGTGTACACAGTTATTCCAACTAAAGTTTTAAAAATTTAAAACATTTCTAAAAAAACCTGGGTGTTCCTTAAAAATCATATAACTCCTTTGCAAAGAAAATTCATTGAAGATTATGCAACATCCCCAGAAAATAAAAAAAGCGTGGTTTAAGACAAATTTAACTTCTTTTATTCAAAATTAAAGTTCATCCTAAAAACAAAATTAAATGATGACAAAATAAATAACATTTATTTTTTGCACGAAATTAACACAGCAATTAGGTTAAAACAGTGTGATACACCAAACCAATTTCATCTGAAAGATTCCTGAATTATAATTCCAACCAGAAATATCGGAGTACAGACCTGACGCACTCAGTAATAAGCTTTAATATTAACTCTTATTAATATCAGTTTTTTAACCAAAGTTTAAAATAAAATTAAAAAATTCTGTTCCTAATAACAGCAAAAACCAATTTTCCAATATCCTTAATAAGGAAATTCGATGTTATATTTTGTTATGTCTATCGGCAAACAAATTGGTTCAAATTATATTGTTCTTCAGTTTACAAAAAATCCAAAACAATTTTCAGTACGTACGTTTCTAAACCAAGAAAGTTTGAAGGTTTATGGAAGACCAATACTATGGCCTATTCGATCAAAAAATGTCCGGCCCACTATGAAAGTAACTGTGATTAAGGGGCTGTTATGATTCTGCGCAGTAACGAAATTCCACGAAATGTTGTAATGTGTTGCCTACATACACACTAATAAATCAGTGTGTCGGTAGGCAACATATTATACTTTTGACAGAGCCGGAGTCCCGTTTTCGTGTACGAAGGCGCGGCGCGTGCGAAACCATACGCGCCGCGACGTATTAATTTTGACTTTTTTGCCTTGTATAATGTCATTTTGGATTAATAAAAACCTCCTTATTTTGGTAATAAGTGCTTATTAAATTGTGAATATAATTTTATGTTTATTATTTGTTACTTATAATATCGTAACGTCATCCTTCCAGCTTCTGCCTAAATTAATGCTGGGGTGCCCCAGGGCACCAACTATGTTTCTTCTTCACATCAACAATCTTTCTTTCACAATCAATCCTATTATTAGTTTTGCTGACAATAGTATCCTCCACTCTAATAAATTTCTTAAGCCAGCCTCTATGCCTGATTTGGAAAACACGCACAAGTCAATGCAAATATCTATTTCACAAGACCATAAACTAATCTTAATTTGGGTTTTAAAAATCTTGCCCATTTAAATGCTCCAGACACATGTTTGGTGTAGCGAAAAAAGTCATTTAATCATTTTGGCGTTACTTTCGAGAATAGCCTTTAAACCAGATAACCAGAAAGTATTTCTCTTCGTCTAATCTGTATACTCTGTATGTATTTCAAATCAGACTTACAGTATTTACATTTATTTTACGAGTAGGTACTAAAATTTTTGGTAAAAATGCAGAACTCCCAAAAAGATCGACTTTTAAAAAGAAGGCTTTAAAGTGGCGCCATCAATTCTTTTCGTAGTAAATCAAATTATATAAAATCCAATATTACACAATAATTTTAAATATTCTAAAATAGTTTCGTTTGATAACCAACAATGTTGTGCAAATGATAAAAAAAGTGAAGGTATAGTTAGTTTGAATTTGACATTTGATGATGTCAACTTTATAGATGGTAACAAATAATTATGGAAGTTCGGACCTGATCCACTGTTCATTGCGCAAATTCCACGAGGCCCACTCCACTATTCTCGCTGCCCTGTATGCTTGGACAATTTTGTTCTACAGCATTGACCTTTTATAAACCTTTAAAATTTCTTGTTCTAAACTGAATATTTTAAACATAATTTTAATTTATTGTTTTACTATTTAACGTCCACACTTCGAGTTATTTTTGTCATTGTGAACTTAAACGGTAAACTTTGTCGCGTTTATTATAATTATTTAATTGCTTTAGTGGGTGCTTTCTATGTAAAATTACGTAAATTACCGTAATATTTGGCTGATCCTAGGCAAATATTTCCATTTCGGTAATATTCGCTTCATAAATTACTGATATATTACCGGTAATATTACGGGTAATATATTTTAATTCACTAGAAAGCGTTGTCAAAATAAAAATGCTGATTAAAAAACAATAACATTATTTTTAAATATTCTTTTTGTAGGTAAGACTCCTGCAATGTTGCTTTAACAATTTTAGGACAATAAAAATCGTCTATATTTAAACTCACGCATTTAGATAAAACTGGTAGTTAGCCCAGTCTGTAGGTAATTTTCATGACTTTAATTTGTAACCGGTTAAACGGTGTTAAAAGTTGTAGGGAGTAATTACCTGAATATGACTATATAGTTTTAGACATGAAAAAAGTGTGCAGGGGTGGGGGGTAGAGAGTTAAAAATGCTAAAAACGTGTTTTTTGCTTCTGCAAGTGCCATTGTTAATTTTATAGGGGTATGTTCAAAATGTTTTTTTTAGTGTTGTAGGGCGGTAATATTACCAAGCGAATATTATGTAAAATTACGTAAATTACCGTAATATTCGGCTGATCCTAGGCAAATATTTCCATTTCGGTAATATTCGCTTCATAAATTACTGATATATTATCGGTAATATTACGGGTAATATATTACGGTAATGTAACTAGTAAGTATAGGGGAATTACCGCGGCAGACGAATGACAACGCCGACGACGCGGGTGCATTGTGCAGCATACCCACTGAACCTTTTTTATTTTGGAATAGATTTAAATAGTCAACAGCATATTACGGCAATGGAGTTTTTAGATAAACTAATATCTACTATACAGTTTAGAGAACATAAACCAGCAATTACTGTTAAAGTTACAAATAATTTGGCCAATTATTTGTGGAATATAGATTTTGTTTGGAAATCTGCTAAAACATCGGACAGTATAACGTGGTGGAAAGGAATTTGCAGAAAAACAAAACTGAAAGATGTAGCGTTAGCCATCCTTGGTTTACCAGCATCTACTGCTGCAACTGAAAGATCTTTCAGTACATATTCATTTCTTCACTGTAAAATAAGAAATAAACTCACCACAGAGAGAGCCGGAAAGCTATTGTATGTTGCACACAATTCAAAACTTTTAATGTCAAGACCGACAGTTAGTTCAGATGGAGATGGCGCTAAAGAAAATTTTGCTGATAAACAAAAAAGACAAGACTCAAACGAATTAAGCGACACAGAATCAGATGTTTCTGAATCAGAAGACTTGGTATCTCTTCATGACATTAGCTCTAGTATTGGAGAGGAAGATTTTTTAAATTTAAATAATATAATTGAATTTTGTTTCTTTAAATCACTAATGTATTGTTGTCATTTGTGAGTTTTTGTTTTGTTAATTTTTATATAGAAAATATGTTTTAGTTATCATTTTTTTTGTTTTAGTTTTAAAACGACTAAAGTGGTTATATTTAACTTTTTTTAGCTATAAAATAAATGAATTAGGAAGTAAACAATATATTTTTTTGTACGTTATTATATTATTTACGTTTTTCTTTGCATTCATCGTTTTATTAAGCTCAAAAATTGCTTAAACTTTATTTATTCTCCAAAATTCTCCTATATTACCGTAAATTACCGTAACTTACCGAATTTTACCGACAAAAAATAAATTACGGTTATTTATACATCACTAGTTTTTTAGTTGTTTTAAAATCCTAGAATTTCAGCTTGGCTAAAATTGATTTGATCAATTTGTTTATGAAAAAATGCAACAAAACCGTTTAAAAAAGCCATTTTTTAAAATGTTGATAATTATTGCAAAAATATTTTCTTATACATTTCCATTATTGCAAAAAATTAGTTTTTTTTATTCTCAATATAATGACAGGTTCTAAAGCATATTCAGATATTTTGTTGCTAAGATAATTGAGTTTTACTGATTTTAGAGCCCTAATCTATTGGGCTGTATCATTTTTGTTTATAAATATTTTAGGTCTTACAAACTGTCTTTTGTTTCTTTGAGACCTATATTTTACTAATTTAAATCAACGTAATAAAAAAATTAATATTCAGTCCTTTGTTTTAAGCCATAAAAAATAGGTACTTTTTTGTTAATAAACAGTTGGAGCTGGAGCGCCTCCTGTATGAGTTACAAACTTTTAACTTGAGTTAGCATTTTTTAAAAAAATAATATCTCAATTGTTTATAATAATTAAGAATTCATTTGGGCGGTATTTGATTGATTAATACTTGAACTTGATAAAACGCATAATAAAAGGTTGTAATATTTGTTTTTTATTGCTAAAAGATGTGTTTTAAGTGAACGATACTTCGCCGGCGCGAGGGAGGTAGTGGTGGGGATAGAAGCTCTCGGACCGAGGATTGATATGTCGTCTAATAAAGTTTTAGATAAAAAATTAAATTATAAATATAATTAGTTAAATTAATAATTCTTTATTTCGTTATTAACACTGTTCCTTTAATCTGTATGTATTTATTATTGTACAAATTACATCTCTATGTATTAATATTATCATACATGCTACATGCATATTATATATCATACATGCTTTTCAAAAAGTATAGATTACTCAAATTTTAAAAATAATTTAATGCTACTTTAAAAAGTTAAATTGTATAATGTTTAATCAAAGTATAAGACATTAAAATTATGAGAACAATTGATAATAATTTTTTAAAACTAAAAGCGCCATTATTCATTACCTTTTGTGATACCCTAGATTTAAAAAAAAACTTGATCCGACAAAAGCTCACAGAGATATGGCTGCTTTTTTCGCGCTTTGCTGATTTAGTCTCTCGATGTCAATCCGAAAGCTTTTATCCCCACCACTACCTCCCTCCCGCCGCTCTAAAGTATCAGTCACCTCAAACACATATTTTAGCAATAAAAAACAATTTTTACAACTTTTTATTATGCGTCATATCAAGTTCTAGTATTACACTATCGAATGTCCTCCAAATTAATTCTTAATTCTTACAAAAAATTAATATATTATTAAAAGCAAATTGCTAACTCGGTTACTACCATTCGTGGGTGGAGACTTTTTTTTCAAAAATATTTGTTTTGAAGTCAGCATTTCGTAGTTCTAAGTTAAACATTTTTTATCTCATGCAAGGGGCTCCAGCTCCAATTGTTTATTAATAAAAAAACTAGAGTTTTTTCATAGCTCAAAACAAAGGACTGAATGTTAATTTTTTTACTACGTTTAGTTAAATTAATAAAATGTAAGTCTCAATAAAGCAAAAGACAGTTTGTAAGACCTAAAATATTTATAAATAAAAAAGATATAGCCCAATAGATTAGTACTCTAAAATTAGTAAAACTCAATTATCTTGGCAAAAAATTATCTGATCATGCTTTAGAATTTTGATTTTTTGCAGTGATAGAAATGAATAAAAAAATATTTTTGCAATTATTATCAACATTTCAAAAAATGACTATTTAAAACGGTTTTTTTTTGCATTTTTTCATAAACAAATTGATCAAATTAATTTTAACCCTGCTAAAATTAGAGGTTTTTTAAATTTTGGCGCTTGCAGAAGCAAAAAACACGTTTTTAGCATTTTTAACCCTCCAGCCCCCATCCTTGCACAAAATTTTTTCGAGTCTAAAACTATAGTTTTAGTCATATTCAGGTAATTACCCTCTACAACTTCTAACACCTTTCAACCGGTTACAAATTAACGTCACAAACAGGCCTTCTTTTTACCTACAAACGGACTAAGTATATACAAGTCAATTATAAGGCAATTGGAGTCGGTGCGCCGAGTCCTTGGTTTTTTATTTTAATAGTAATAAATAGGCGTTTCAAAATTTTTTAGCTTTGATTAAAGAAACACCTCAAGGATCATCATTGGCTTTTTAAGGCTAACAGCACTAAATAACTCATTAGTAATACCAAACAAATATCTTAAATGTATTAATAACAAAGTTTAATTTACCAAAGTCTCCTATTTTAACAGTTCTATCGGTAGCAACCATGCAATTTCTTGCTGCCAAGTCACGATGTACATATTTTCTAGATGTAAGGTACGCGAGCCCGTCGGCAATTTCTATTGCCATTCTATAAATTTCATTTGAGGTAAAGTTTTGCGATGAATCCCGCAAACTTCTCAGGTACGTTTTCAGGTCACCACGTTCCATTAACTCCATTACAACTAAGGGAGGTTGCCCTCTAGATACTACGCCAAAAAGCTTTATAACATGGTGGCTTTTACTAAACTGCTTCATAACAGAAGCTTCTTTAAGAAAACTTATTCTTTCCTGAATTGTAGCATTCCCGCTTACAGTTTTTACCGCACACAACATATTATTTTTTTTCTTTAAAACTCCCACGTACACTATGCCAAAAGTTCCTTGACCCGTTATTCTTTGTAACTCAATATCATTTCTGTCCATTTCCCATTCATCTTCTATGTACACCACACCTGAATAATCGGGATTAATGCTTGCAATAAGCTGCACACGTTCAAGGGCCCTTTTACGTTTTATGCGGAAGAAGATTAATACAGCAACTAGCCCTACCAATAAAAACAAAACTGCAAAAAAGATAAGCCAAAATGGATTTGTAGCGGGACTTGCAATTTCAAACTTAATTCTTTTGGTAAAATTGCCTGGACCTGCTAAAGACACTGCTTGCACCATTAAATAATAACTACCTGGCAACATATTTTTTAGTATATGTCTTTTCTCTCTGCTATATTTTTCTTGTGTAATACAAACGGTGGTGTTTTGTGAATGCTCCAATTCTCTTCTATATACTATATTATAAGATACAATAACTGAATTTGGTCTTCTAGGAGGTGACCACGAAATAATAACATCAAATTGATTTTTTTCTTTAACAACAACTTCGTCGAAAATATCATCTGCCATAGGTTTTTTTAAAGTTCTTGCTGATGTTTGAAGTACAGGACTACAAAGGTGACGGTGATCTACTTCTTTATTGCAAGCAATTAAATAAAATACGTAAACACTAAACGGCTTTAACCTCTTAATCGTAGTATTGGTAACGTTTGGTTCAAGTGTAATCGTAAACATTTTTCCATTTGGAAATTCTAAGCTAGATTTTTTTCGTGATGATGTTTTTTCACCAGATCTCTTCTGAATAGAAATATCGGAATGATTGAAACTATCATAATAGTAATTTTTACAGTCATCAAAGCCAAATTTTGATTGCGCGTTCTTGTCGCATAGATATAACCAGACGTCTTCCCAAAGTTTTATATTGACTTCTTCAACCGTAGGACCGCAAGGTGGGCCTGGGTATGTTTTCTCCTTCCCTTCTAAAGCGTACATTTTTACATGGGCGGGTAATCGGTCTTTTAATTCAACGGTAAATTCTGATTCTTTATCTGCTTCCATTCCTTTGGAACTAAAAAAATATATTTAATTTTAAAAATTTAGTCCACTAAAAAAATGGGCGTAGTTTAAAGTATTTTGTATTAAATGGTAGACTTAGTACTTAAATTATTAAAGAAAACATAAACTATCTGTTGCAGGTACAAAAAAATTAAGTAGTAAAAACTAACAAAATATATTTTTTCTATTTTATAGAGCTTTTAAATATGTTTATTAAAAATTTCTGTTGTGCTGCCATCTTGAAATCAGGGCTTAGCCAAAGGGGAAAGGATCGGGTGTTTGAGCTCCAAAATTTTAGAATCCACGTTCGTTGCCCAGCAGGCAGCTAAGAGTAGCTCAACCTTTCAGCTTTCAAAACTATATACATACAAAGCAGACAGTACACGCTGCGAGACTCATAAATTTCGGTGCTTGGTGTAGGGAGCGGGGAGCAGTGAATCAAGAGGTTCATTTACCAATCCCCCCCTTAAAAAATTGTGGCTACGGCTCTGCTTCGTGTAATAATGATTGAAAAGAAATTTCTTTAGCAAAATCAAAATAGGTAAATAAATTAATGAAAAAGTTTCTCAGGATTCAGTCGATGGAAATTAAAAAGAGACTCTTCATCTTTATATTGGTATTTAAGAGTATAATTTGATTTTAGCTTTTCGGTTATATCAGTAGCCTTCAGGAAAAAATATTTTAAACATATTTATGATTATATTAATAGTAATAAAAATATATGTTCATGGAGATTATTCGACTGTCTGTAGTTCTTGTTCAGAAGTGGGTATGAATCTAACCCTTTTTGAATCAAATCCAGGAAACGATTTCTTTTTAAGAATCCGAAGGCTGGAATCGATTACCTTTTAAAAATAGAATCCATGGTCCGGATTGGTTATATAATTTTAAAATGATCCGGAATCGATTCCTTTTTGGGAGGAGCCGATTCCAAAAGGAATCAATTCCTTATATTTTTAATCTGAGACAAATCGGTTTTTTGAATACGCCATTTCAAATTTTCAAATTTTGACCTAGGTTTGTTTATTTCTAAATTTTAACATAGCATCCTCAAACTTTTTTGCTTCAGATTAAGGGGTTTATCCTGAATCTGAAGCAAAAAAGTTTATAATTGCCACACACATTTATATTCGGAAATAAAGGTAAAAGAATTTTAAACATCTGTCTAAAAAAATCTTTAGGTAAGGGAAACACACCTAACATGTGATTCTTAAGCAAAATATGTTGTTTTTTAGGTCGAGGGAACAACATTAAAATGAAACATTTTTTTCAAAACCATAGAGTGTGGTATCCATGAACGGGCATTTGATTGCCCGATCCTCATAAATTTTTAATATGTTATCCAAGAGATAACCCTTAGGACTTTTCATTTTTATTATTTTTACTCAGGGTGTCTTACCAAAATGAATTTTAATACATTTTTGTATTACGCAAGCAAAGAAGTTATTAAACGGTACTTTCCCTATAAAAACGGTAATTTCCTATAAAATTACAATAAGATGTCTCATATAAGTTGCTTGAGGTTATTGAAGAATCATGTTTAAAAAACCTTGTGAAGATCTAGCATCGTGTTTTGGAATTCGGTTCAAAATAATCTTTTATTTTAGGGAGGTTTCATACTGACTTTAGAAATAAAATATTCAGATTTAAAAATATTTTACCAAAAACTAATTAGGCTAAAAGTTACTGACATTTTAAAAATAGGCTAAAAAATTAAATTTCGCTGCTCGGGCTCTGTGCTAAAATCTTCTCGACGCTTGATTTATCATCTGTATTATGTAGTATCATTTGTATCGTGGTTACCATTTGTAAGTATTAAAACTAAAGATGAACCGGATTCGTAATCCGATAATCAGGAATCGATTCCCCGGATTTGATTCATTTTTTCCCTTAAAAAAAATCGTGATCGATACCTTTACGAGGATCCGAATCGATTTCTTTTTTGAAGGATCCATTTCAGCTCTGTTTTCAATTATTACTAAAGATAAAAAACAATAACAGTTTTATTTTGTTCCACAATCCTTTACCTGTGAGGATACTGGCAATAGTCCCTTTTATAAGCAATATTGTAGTCGTCTTCTTCTAAATATATATTAATAGAATAATTGCTTAAAATCCCATTGGTTTTATAGGGTTCGGTCCAGACGAGTTTAATACTTTCATGGTCAATTGGATATGCTAAAAATAAATGAAGTAAATAATTATTGGCAGGAAAAGGCCTTATCAGAACTTTATCTAAATAATAAAATTATAAGAAAAGATTGAAAAAAGAATGATTTTAACGTTTAGTTTTGCTGAAAAAACTTTTTCGTTACCTTAATTTATGATATCAGTATAATTTTTTAACAAGTGCTGTTATAACATTATACTGAACCAGACAAAACTATAGCGTATTTTTTATTTAATGATGCTAACTTTACGACACGTTATAATTAAATAAAATATTTTTAAATTTCTAAAATTATGGTAAAAAAACAAGGGTATTATTGACAATAACAAAAATACTTAGTAGGTGGTAAAGTGGACCCCCTTTCTTGTCTGAGGCGGTACTAGTTAATGCAGGACACTAACTCTACTTCTACTTCACACCACCGATCTTCTCTGTTCCACGATCAATTCCATCCTCACCTGACTATAGTTTTCTCCACTCTTAAATAATTTAGTTTGATACCAAGTCTTTGAGCTTCTAATTTGAGAAAAAAGCACAAAAAAAAAAAAAAAAGAATCGTGCAGAAATTCTTTTATAGGATGTCCTATTAGGGTTGCCGCGAGACACGAGATACGAGACGTCTCGTCTCGTCTCGTCTCGAACCATTTTGTTCTCGTCTCGAGAGCATTTTGTCTCGAATTTCGAGACGAGACGAGACGAGACGAGATAAAATCCTTCGAGACAAGGTCGAGACGAGACCCGAGACATCTCCGAAAAATTTTAATGACTAAAACTAACAATATATTTCTAGTTCTTGCTGAGTGGAGCGATTCCGTAAGTCTATCGTGTCGTTTTTTTTTTTGGCGTAGAAACGGAATCAAACCTGTTAGGATTTCTTCAGGTATGTCACCAGGCACATGAAATCGTATTTTTACGACATTTTTTTTTGTGGTCTCGCACTTTTTAAATTAATAAAAAGTGATTTTTTTTAACTTATAAAAAAATTGATTTTTTTTTGTTTCCACCGCCATAACTTTAAAACTATCAAAGATACCGAAATTTTTTTTGTGTCAAATTAAAGCCCACACTGTAGCGCTTTTAACCTTACTAAACAGTTTGGGCACAATTCGCACTTTCAGCCACTCTAAAAATCATATAAACTAAAAATAAATATTTTTGGTATTGAAATTTTCACCAATCGATAAACTGCTGTTATTTTTGAAAATATTTTCATAAATGCAGCGAAGAAAATATAGCCAAAATAATAACAAAAGTTTTTGAAAAAAAAAAAAAATTTTCCTAGAGCGTATCGTTTGGCAACGGCAATTTTTTTTCAGACGTAAAAAAGTAATGTCGGGACCCAATAGCCCCGCATGCGGATGGCGTGCATGGTTTAAGTAATACATTAGTAGTGGTGGTTGTCGAAATTTAGAGTGTGCTGTATGTATTTTAAAAATTTTAAAACAATGATGCGAATTATTTGTAAGAAAATTGTGTATGATGAATCACAAATCTGTTTCTACAAAGACCTAGAACAGCTATTAATTTCTCAACCTTTGGTCGGGCGACCACCATAGCACAAGTGGTCCGCGGAGAATTTTTACTAGTCCGCGGACAATTTTCGATCCGCGAAAAAAAATTACTTAGTAAAAAAAACAATAATAACTATATTTTGGTCCGCGGGCCAAAAAAGGTTGAGAAACGTTGACCTAGAATACGAGGGTTGGTATCATTGCTGTTAAGTGCTGAAAAAAGGCAGGACAATCTAGCAAAAAAAATTCTGTCAAAAAGATGATATTTTAAATGGCGAAATTAAAATAAAATGTCATAAAGACTGTCGTAAAACTTACACAGATTCTCAAAACTATTATCATAATTTGCAATCAGACAGTGGCGCCGCGCCGGTCCTTCAAATTATTGTGACACACTAAACTTAAATACGATAGTTTTAATATTAGAAAAATGTGTTTTTTTGCAGCAATAGTAAAAATAAAGAAAGAAGAAAAGTTATATAAAATATCTGTTTAAACAAGTAATTTAAATATTGTTAGGTACCTTCATAGTATAGTTGGTACCTTTATGTTAATTTATATTTTGTACTGAAACAAAGTACGAATTCAATTTTATCATATAAATCCTGTTTTAGGAGTATTTATTTTTTTACATAGTACTGAATGTTTTAGGGTAGTAGAAAAGCTACCTATCAAAAAAGTAATAAAGCTGCCAGGAATAAAAACGACATTAATATGATATCTAAATTGCGTGACTGTAAAAGAGATTTATTTGCGTTTGATGAGAAATATAAAGCCACTACATCTCTGAAAGAAACATAAAATCGCACAAAAATAGGAAAACGGTTTCGAACCTAGAAGTAAATGGTTCGACAATGTCTACCTTTTCTGCGAGTATTGAGTAGTGATGTTCAGATAGATCTTTTACTTCTCCCAAAGAAATGTCCAAAATTTAAACTTTATTAAGAGCTGCTGCCGCCAATACGTAGTGCAATGGCTTTTATGTCAACCCAAAATTGAGTTTCCAGCATGTACTTGTGTGAAAGAAGAACTAAAATGTTGTAAGGAGTGTAAATTTCGTTCCTGCAATATCATTATTAAAGATTTTAAGGCAGAAATGGATTAAATTTGCGTAAAATGCTACTAATGAAGCGCCTAAATAACTACTTACATATTACATTTTTGGGTCTGTAAAAAAAATCATCGCAAGGAGTCAGACGATTTTTAAATTACCAGTATAAAATATTGCTTAAGTATTATTATTTGAGGCAAAAAATGCGGATGATGTAGTTTTCACCAAGAAAAACGCAATAAAGAATTTATAAATTGGTCATTATTTGACATTTTAGCACAACTATTTACGATTTACATGTAATAAATTCATGCATCGCTTCAAGACGTTTACAGTGTTGCTAAACGGAAATGGCATTATTAATTTATAATAAAAAAACTTTGCCGTTACCATAAAGGATAATTTTCATTTAAATCAAAAATAATATTTGAATATCAAGCCAGTTATAAATATATAATTAGGGAAAATAAAAAGCCGCTAACTAACCAGCACTAATCATGACCGTCCAGAACGGCGCATTTATAATAAAAAATTTACAATTTTAACGAGGAAAGCTTCTAACCAGGAACTAACCAGAACTAGATCATAGTTTGAAAGTTGTTGTTTGTTAGTTCTGGTTAGTTTTTATATAAAAAACAACCTTCAATAATAACAAATTATTACAAAAAAGTCTCGCAACACTGCTTATTATATGGAAAAAAAGAATTATATATATTCCTGTTTAAAAAAGACCTTTAACGAAGCCACAGTTTTCTATGTTTAGTGCATGTACTATATTTCTCAAATTTAATTAAAAGACACAAAGGGTCCGTAATTTTTTTTTGGCTGCTAAAAATGTTTAAAAAATAATGAAGTTTTGAATGTATAATCAAAAAAATAACTTAGTCCGTGGGTGGTTTTCTTTACTTTCAGCAACCAATAAAAAAGTTGAATAAACCTACTACTTATTAAATGGGTAATTACTAACAATGATTGATATTTTTATATGGGTTTAAAAATCTACCCACCTGTTTTGGATGTTTAAGTTTTTTTCTTTTCTAAACAACTTAAACACAGCCCATAGATCTGCGTTTAAACCTGCAGATACTGCTTTAACTACCTACCACATACTTGCACCGGACCGTAAGATCTTTGTAGTCGGCCGGCTCGCTAAGCTTCAAGCGCGCAAAAATATGACTTTTGGCCGTTAAAAAAAATATTACTGACTCAATACTATAAAAGGAATCTAAAAAAATTTTTTTATTTTAAAAACTTTTTTTTAAACATTAGCTACAATTTGTACGCGGCATGTATGTATAAATTTTCAATAATAAACTTTTTTCTCGATTGCCTAAAATTACACTACTAAAAATAACAATTTTGAGTTTCGTACCTATTTAAAAAATTTAACAAAAAAATATCAGCTTCAAATGGGACGTTGTTTGGAAACACTATTGTGTCTACTTTAATCCCAAAAAAAATTAACTTGATAGCATGAATATTATTAAAGATGAAACCGATGGAAAGTTAAAAAATGCATTGTTTTGATTGCGAAAACCGATTTTTTTTGAGTTTTTTCGAAATAAAAAAGCTCTCGACCACTAAAAAATGTCATGCAAAAAGTGATTTCGTGTACACGATTACCTTATTAAAGAATCCCACTAAGTCTGGTTTGGTTTTCTACGCCGGTTTTTTTTTCTCGATAACTAAGCGACTTTTCTTCCAAGTTTTACTCCACTTATTAAAAATTATACAGGTTATTTAAGATTTAGTATTACAAACTTCGACGCAGCGATTGGATCTTGCAAAAATAAGTTTCTATAAACATAGGTCAAGAAATGCATCGTTTCAGAAATACTGGGTGTTAAAAAAAGAAGCTAAAAATTAATTGCTTTGCAAAAGGTGTATCAAATTCCTGTGGTTTTATAATTTTTTAATTATTTTGAATATTTCACTCATGTACATATTTTCCCGCTAAGGAAGTGGTATTATGGAAAAATTACAGCGGAAATTACCTGCACGTCGTCTAGGCAACGTGATTTTTTCCGCCTACTGTCAAATTGACAATACGAAATTTTTAAATAATAATGACGGTTTACATTAAATTAATATTTAATTTTAGGATTTAATAAACTTTTTATCTACGTTTTTTGGTTCGTGAAATGTTCCCCCTAAATACCGCTCGTGCTTCAAAATTAATGAATGTATTTTTACTCATGCGTGTATTCTTTTAAAGAATTTTTCTCGTCCCCTCAGACCATTGAAAATTATAAGAAAACACGCTATCGTAAATGTTGTAAGGTAATTTTTAAGCACTCGTGAATATTACCCCAGATAAAACAACTTAAAATACAACTATTTTGTCTCCCTGATTTTTTTTAAATTTTGCTTTGCTTTCAAGAAAAAAATTAAAACCGATTCTTTTTTTATACCCTTTTGAAAAGTAAAAGTTTTAATTTGTCTCTCGAAAAAAACTTAAATAACGAAAAAGTTCTATTTTAAGTTGTTTTATCAAAATAATTGTTTTAAAAAATTATGTACAATAAAAGCTTCTTTTTAACTTTAGGACCCTGCGTATTTCCAATTTCGAAACGATGCATATCCGAACTTATGTTTATATAGACTTTTTTTGCAAGATCCAACTGCTGTTAAAGATTTTAAAACTATTGCTCAAACATCCTGTATAATTATAAGAAAAAATTCTAGAAAACATTTTACCTGTGTTTTGTAATAGAGTTTATGACTTATTTTCATTATTTTTAGATTTTTTTCTATTTTGTGGACATTTTTATGTCACTTATATGTTCTATATTTTTATTTTAAATAAAAAAACAAATTATTAGCTTCATTATTTTGTTTTTAGTTGCATATTGTGGGTGTCCGTAAAGTCTGAAATCATCAATTTTTCGAGACAACTACACAATTTTAAGAAAAGCTCAATCACGTCAACTTTTCTTTACAAGGCGTGTTATAAAAAAAATATAAGCATTTATACAGGGTGTACCATTTTTAAAAAATATTAATTTATCTTCTTAAGTACTTCTTACAAGCTTCAAACACAAGAATGAACTAAGGAAAAATGTCAAAACATTTTAAAAAGGCAACCGCTCTATAGATCTTTAAATAGTAAAAAACATGCAAGAACTATTGCCATAGTTTAAGTATATTACTATTGCCGCATCCCGAATAAAACGGTGTGTCGGCAAAGTATACAGGCGGCGCGGCGGCACTTTTTGATGCCTATGCAGAGGGTTGTTTTTGAATGTTTTTCTGTTACTTTTTGCCGCTATTATGTTTTAAAAAGTTTTAATTTAAACTGAAAACAATACATCCTCCTTAAAATACATATTGCTTGCAGCAGATTTTGCAATTAGTTTGTAGGTATATAGTGTACAGGGTGACTCAACGATGGCGATGAGTAAGTAATTTAATGCCTTGATTATAGGATGTGTAGATAATGTGCTTATGTAAGTATTAGGTATATGGTTAAATATTATGTTAAATTTTAACGATATTTTGAATTAGACAGGGAACGTTCATAAAGTGTTAGGGTGCTACAAAAATATTTTTTTAAAATTTAAAATAGAATACCTATACCTACTCATATTTTTACAGTTTTGGATTATATTTATTTAATTCTAGAAATTCCTATACCTACTTTACATTCTATACCCAGAAAGTTACGTATGTATAAGAATATTGCCATTTAGGATAGTTTGGGTATACTTAATTATTATGGAAAAAGTTAAAAATTGGTTAAAAAAAATGAGAATGAACATTTTTAGAATTAAACATTGGAATTAATAATGTAATGATAAAATATGTGTGTTCCATTTAAACAATATGTCTTTTTATCACCATCTTGTTCCCTGTGCAGACATAAAAATTAGTTTAAAAAATCTGTAACATGTACCTAAAAATAAAAGTCGACGGGTCCAAGCATTTTTATAAAACTTCCGATCTTATTTTTATTAAAATTATCCTATACATTACTACTGCACTGTATATTGAAATTAATTTAATTGAAATAAACCAAAACAACTCGAGACAAACGAGACAAAACGAGACGAGACGAGACAAACGTTTGTCTCGTCTCGTCTCGACCCTT
The DNA here is from genome assembly GCA_019359885.1 of Listronotus oregonensis. Classification (NCBI taxonomy): domain Eukaryota; kingdom Metazoa; phylum Arthropoda; class Insecta; order Coleoptera; family Curculionidae; genus Listronotus; species Listronotus oregonensis. Next base: position 1,707 of record JAHBCN010010865.1, on the reverse strand, counting down.
GTCTCGTCTCGTCCCGAAATACATTATCTCGAAATTTCGAGACGAGACGAGACAAGGCTTTATCTCGTCTCGTCTCATCTCGCCCGGCAACTCTACCTCCTATTAATACAGGGTTGGAGCACCCAATATCTCAGGGTGGTGCTGTAGGCTGGTCGTTCACTTGAAGCGAAAACAAGCGGCTACGAGCTCACGCGACCCGAGCGTCAACAAGCGGCTATGTGCGGCAGATCCTCACTATTGCTTTTCAATAGTAACCTCGTCCATTGCAAGCAACTTTGAGGCTGGTCGTCCACTGGAAACGAAAACAAGCGTCTACGAGCTCACGCGACACGAGCGTCACCAAGCGGCTATGTGCGGCAGATCCTAACTATTGCTTTTCAATAGTACCCTCGTCCATTGCAAGCGACTTTGACAGGGCGGCTACGAGCGTAAACTTACTTGCGCGGCAGATCCCCTCAAGATGGGATTTTCGCTCGTAGCCGCGCGATTATTTTATATTTAGTCTGCGAACATTTGGTTATTTTTTTTATATAGTTTGGACATTTTGTTGCGAGTGTAAAAATGGAAGAGACCGACAAACTTATTATCGCGGTCCATTCGTATTCCCCTCTCGTCCTTTTTGGACTCTGACGCCTTATTAAACTATAATAAAGAATTTCTAAAAAATGGGCATCTTCTGCATCCATTTTATATTGCAATAAGAAACACAAAACCCAATAAAAGCAAATGTCGCACGAAATCGCCGCCGCCAGTGGACGACCCCTGTCTTATAGCCGCTTGTGTCGCGTGAGCTCGTAGCCGCTTGTTTTTGCTTCCAGTGGACGACCAGCCTCAAAAGCACAACCAAGCTTGGCGTTGCAAGAAAAGTGCCTTATTTGGTATTTATCCTTCACCTATAACCGGTCAAGTTCACACATCACATTAAATATTAAAATAAGTACAAAAAAAAACAAAATTTCCCTTTATTGATAAAATTCTGGTCGATAGCAAAATGGTGCATCTGATGTTATAGATTTAAAGTTTTGTTTAATTTAATTTTGATTGACAAAATAATAAAAATACACTTTCACAGCTTTTTGAATTAAATAAGTCTTTATGTTCATATTATATATTATTAAAATCCTCTATTATGAATGTGGTGATACGGTTAAGTGGAAAAAATTTTTAGAAATTAAATAAAAATTAAGAGACATTAAAAAAATGTTAATAATTCTTATCCACCAAAAATATTCCTGATATTAAAAAGCTTATTCCTCACCGTTATTTTAACTGATGCTGTAGAATAAACTATCCATTTTTAAAGCCACTATTTTCGCTTCAGAAGCAGACATAGACATGTCTAAACAATTCTGTAAATTTATATTTAATTTTTAGTCATAGTTTAATTTCTTAAATAAGAGTTAAAGTTTTACTGTACTTAAACAAAATTAGTGGTAAAAAAAGTTATGTATAAAGCGTGTATGGTTACTAATCAAAATAAATTCCTATAAGTTGTTTTCTTTTGCATCCTTTTTGAGAAAAATCTTTTTCTAATTACTTGGACTTTGTTGAAAAAAATCTTAAAATAAAAAAATCATAAATTGTCTACAAGCAGAGCAAAAAATTGCATCAGAAAAATAATGTTTGTTTTGATTAGTAACATAACGTTGGATAAAATAAATATAAAAACTTTAAAATTTCGTGTTTTCCAATGTAATTACAGTAAGT
>JAHBCN010010864.1:30690-58367 GCA_019359885.1 Listronotus oregonensis | reverse complement strand
CTCATGACGTCTTTGACTTTAAAACTCATAAATTTAGCGTACTTTCCCCGATGGAATAAAAAATTTTCCCAAAGTGTAAAATAGTGCAAATATTTCTGAATAAAAACGGACCTATGAGATATTCGGGAAAAAGGGGGGAAAGAGAGATAAAGAACCGTGTAGCGAAGGAAATGGTGTGAACAAAGGGGGTTTTTTTCCCCTTAAAAAAAGTGGCATTAATGCCGCATTAGCGAGCCTTAGTTGAAACAGCCAAGACCGTGACACGGAATCCTATAAATTGGAGCGCGGATCGCGAAATAAGACAGTGTTTAGTCGGCTGGCGTCGTATTAACTTCTGCTGCCGACAATATGGTGCTCATCTTCTGTAGTTCTTGACAATATTTTTATTTGATTTTTTTAAAAAAATGTATTTTTAATGTAACTTTTAAAAATTAACACCTTTTAATGTTTCCGTTTGTAACTCTTGTAAAGGAAAAAAACTAGTCATGTTTGTTTCAGTGACAATTTGTTTGTTTATCTCGGGATATTTTTGTAATAAAATTTAAAGTTGTTTTTTAATTAATTCTTTCATTTCTAAAACTAAACCTACCCTACAGAAGATGAACACCAGCACTCGCTGGTGTTAATTATTTTATTTGTTGAAAAAATCCTGAGATGCCGGCCCGGCAGGCCCTAGATTAGGCCGCCGCTGCTGCAGGATAGAAGTAATAAAAAACGAAGAATCGGGATTCAGGGGAACTTAATATTTTATGGTTATCGCGTTTAAAGAGTTCATAACTATCGTTACCGGACAGTGCCCGGGATAAATTCAAGCTTCCAGAAGAGGGAAAGAAGTACGGAAGTAGCTGGTGAGAACCCAGCATCGGCACTCCCCGGCATTCAGGAATAACCGGGAGTAATCAGGAATTTTTATGGGATTAAAATTATTATCATTATTTTCAACATTTATTTTTACAGGAATGGCTGGGACTGCCATAGCCCAAATGGGATTTAAATTACTAGGGACATATTAAGGGATCATCCTGCAAATTATTCCCCGGGACGCACAACGGCGACCGGGATAAATCGGGACTTTATAATTTTATTATATTAAGGGAAAACGCCGGGTCTAAATTCTCCAATTAAATTCAAGTCGGGTTAAATTTTAAAGAGGGCAATTACAAACTCCCTATACGACCCTGAGTCAAAAATAAAAGGGATAGAGTCTCAAAGTTATCCAGAAGTGCCCTGCTGAGATAACATGGCGCCCAACTAAGTGGCACTGAGCTTTCTATTTAGAAACCAGTAACCGGGTCAAGCCGGAAAACCCGGAGTTTGTAAATAATTTATTTTTATTTTTAATTATTTTAATGGGGGATAAAAAGGGTTATAAATTTAAAAGTTTTAAATATTTTAAATGCGATTTTCGTGGAGTCATTTTATTTTATTGATATAGCGCCTGGTCATGTTTTAGTGTTATTTTAATCGTTTTTTATTTAAATTGTAAATTTTTGCATATCTGTTTTTTTTAAAAGTATTTTTCAGATTTTTTTTTAATACTGCAGGAGCAGTATTTGGCGCCCACTTTTAGAAACTTAGTCTTGGTTTCTTGTTATGGAATTTGAAAGTTTAAAGGATGGTCGAGGTAGCCAAGGGAAGTGTGCCGAGTTGATGGAAATATGAAAGAGAGATGCTTTTGGAAGCAAGCTGCATAGAAGTGATCAGTGGATTTTGAGGACCAGGGAGGTCATGGTGCCGGGCTGGCTCGCCATTGTTGTTGTATGGGGAGCAAGGTCCACGGAAGGGTAAGTCCTGTTGAGGCAGCCGTGGGATTGCTGAGTTTTATGGTTTTTGGAGTTTATGGGAGCAGACGGCGAAGTTATTTTTTTTGGAAATTGAACCACTGATTCACGGAAGTAATGTAAATGGAAGATAGTTGATTTCCGTAGTGGAGTACGGAGACAAAGCCTTTCCCTTGGTCGACAAGATTGTGTTTAAAGCAGAACAAGACTTAGAGACTGTCAGTGTAGTGAAATTAATGGACTTTTAAGTGTTTAAAGTTTAGTAATAAGTTAGTTTTAAGGCATTAGAATGTATAAAAGCATCGGACGCGGTGGCGCTTGCAAAAGAAGCCGCCCCTGTCACAATGTAAATATTAAGAATGAGTGAAATTGGACGCGGTGGCGCTTACAAAAGAAGCCGCCCCTGTCACAATGTATTGGACTTTTTTGGGACAATTTTTTTTTTTTTTTGTGTGTTTAAAGAACTTGTAGAAATAAATAGACTGTAACTTTGTAAATGTAAATGTAACTTTGTAACAATTTCTTTTGTGGTACTTGACCAGGTTAGCTTTTTGTATATTTGTTTATAATTTTTTTTTTCTGGTTTTTTTTTTATTTGGGGGGAAAATTTTTTTCCGAAGGCCCGTACATCGTGCTATGGTATTATTTTGGTACCTTTTGAATATTAATAATAACATTTGTTTATAAAAACTTGGTAAATTTGAAATTTTAAAAAAAGTTTGAAAAACCCCCTGTGATTATTTTTTTTTTTGTAAGCTGTTAAGAAATTTTTTTAAATTTTTTGGGAAAAATTTAAATTTTGTAAAATCCTTTTTGATTTTTTTTTTCCTTGGGAGTTAAATAACATTGTAAAAATTCCTGCAAAAGGGTGAGCACCTACGCCCAAATAGTTTAATCAAATTTCTAGGATTCCGTTGTTGTCTTCGACTACATTTTGGGGTTTTTGTTGATCACCAAAGTGTTGTCAAAACGGGGGGTGAACGGAACCCCATAAATTTTAGCGCGGATCCGAAAAAGACAGTGTTTAGCCCCGGTGGCGTCGTATTCCCTTTGCTGCCAAAAATAGGGTTTTCTCATCTTTGTAGTTCTTGACAATTTTTTTTATTTGTTTTTTTTTTAAAAAAGGGTTTTTTTTAATTTTTTTAAAAAATTAAACCTTTTAATGTTTCCGTTTGTAACTCTTGAAAAGGGAAAAAAAATAGTCATGTTTTTTTCAGTGACAATTTGTTTTTTTTTGGGATATTTTTTTAAAAAAATTAAAATTTTTTTTTTAATTAATTCTTTCTTTTTTTAAAAAATAAACCTACCCTACAAAAAGATAAACCCCCAACACCGCTGGTGTTAATTATTTTATTTGTTAAAAAAAAAACCTGAGATGCCGGCCCGGCGGGCCCCCAGATTGGGGCCCCGCTCCCGGGGGGGTAGAAGTAATAAAAAACGAAGAATCGGGATTCAGGGGAACTTAATATTTTATGGTTATCGCGTTTAAAGAGTTCATAACTATCGTTACCGGACAGTGCCCGGGAAAAATTTTTAAGCTTCCAAAAAGGGGAAAAAGTAGGAAGTAGCTGGTGAGAACCCAGCATCGGCACTCCCCGGCATTCAGGAATAACCGGGGTAATCAAGGATTTTTTTTGGGATTAAAATTATTATCATTATTTTCAACATTTTTTTTTTCAGGAATGGTTTGGGCCGCCATAGCCCAAATGGGATTTAAATTACTAGGGACATATTAAGGGATCATCCTGAAATTTTTCCCCGGGGCGCACAACGGCGCCCGGGGGGTAAAGGGGGGCTTTATAATTTTTTATTTTAAAGGGGGGAAAAGCCGGGTCTAAATTCTCCAATTAAATTAAAAATGGGGTTTAAAATTTTTTAAAAGGGCAATTACAAACTCCCTATACGACCCTGAGTCAAAAATAAAAGGGATAGAGTCTCAAAGTTATCCAGAAGTGCCCTGCTGAGATAAAAACCAAAATTTGAAAAGGGAGCGGGTTGAAAAACAATGTTGAACATTGTGTGGCAAAATTTTCGCTTTCGTGCGGTAATTAAAAAACACCCAATGAGAACCAATGACCTACCGCAATATTATATAAAGTAAAGCTGCATTTACAATGCAATTTTAAATTTTAAACCGGGGGGGGAAAATTAACTTTTAACATTTACAATGGGAAAAATTTTTCCCCCTTTTAAATGCTAACGTGCTGCCACCCCTTGACAAGCAAGCCAATTCCCCTTTCGGGCTTTAAACAACTTAAAAAAAAACAACGAGGTTATTGGTTTAAAACGTTTTTTGGGAACACCAGCGCCATCTTACCTTTACAATCCATACTCCAGAGCGAGTCAAAAGTGAAGTGTCAGATCATTTCTTTTTGCGTTTCTATAGTACATGACCTTCAAGCATATACCTTCTAGAGGCAGCCCAGCTGCTCGGCAGTGCGAACAAGCGTGCAAGAGAGAAAGAAAAATCGATTCTTTTTCTCCCGGGGCTGCCTTTGTCCCTTTAAAAAGGGGTATGCCAAAAGGGTTTTTCCCCCAAAATATAAACTAATGGTGGCGTACCTCAGGCGTAAGCGCGTAAGTCGCAAAGAACGTAACAATCCCTCATGGTATCTTTTATGTCAATCCCAACGATCGCATCGCTATCCTGTCAATGTAAATTTGACGTCATTTTTTTTTTTAGGAAATGGTTACCCGTTACCCTCATTTTCAAACCGTATATCGCAAAAAGAAGTCCTAAATATTAGATGGTTACGAACAACCACTTTTCTTACCTAAGTTAAAGTTAGTTTCTGCCCCCGACCCCCGTTGTTTGATCGAACACGCACGACTCCCCAAAACAAAAAAAGTAAATTTTTTCTCCCTTTTTAACCCATTTACAATGAATTCCTCGTCGAGGGGGAATTGGGGCCCCTTTGGGGGCGGGACGTTAGCATTTACAAGGGAAAATTTTTTTCCTTTTAAAAAACAATCTTCATTTTTGACAAGCAACCCCCGAATTTTGGGAAATTCATTTTTTCCCCCTTAAGTTAAACCCTTGCCCAAGGGGGGAGTAAATTAAAAAAGGAGTGCCCGATTTTTACTATTTGTCCGCAGATATGGGTTGTTTGGACGTCACCCGTTTGCCCTTTTTTTCCCAAAAGGGGGGTTTTTTTTTTTTAATTTTTTTTTTAAATTTCCCTTTTTAAAAAAAATATTTTGGATATGAAAAAACTATTAGAATTTTTTTTATAATTTTTTAAAAATTAAAACTTTATATTACTTGTAAACAAAACAAACAGGCAAACAGATTACGTACAAATACCAATTTTACATTTAAAATGGTTTATATGGGGTTAAATGGGATCATCCTTGTTAGGGGTTTTCACCCTTGCCCTTTTTCCCAAGATATCTCAGATAGAAATCCGGGTACCTTAGCAGGGGAAGGGGGGGGGTCAGATTCTTCTACTGTGACAAATCGTAGGCCCCAAATGTTGCTGCATTTACAATGCAATTCGAACCCGTTGAGGTGGAATTGGCTTGCTTGTCATATGGTGGAGCATTAGATTTACAATGGGAAAATTTTTCCCATTGAAATGCAAAGGGGAGTTCATGGGGCCAATTTTCAAAATTTTCCCCCCGGACTAGGGGGAATTTTTTGGGATTTAGTGGGGAAATGTTGGGAAAATGAAGATGGAAGTATTGACGCTCTGTTTGACTTTTAATTAATTTTTCCCCTTTTTAAAAATTTTTTTTTGTTATTTATAATTTTTTTTTCTTTTTATCTTATGCTAGGTTTTTTTGTGTATTGTTTTAATAAACATTTATAAGGTTTGGTCTCATGAAAAATGGATCAAGTTGAAAATTTTTACTGGTGAAGAAGGGTTTGCATTTTGCCTTCATAATTCTCTTTTAAGGTGGATTTATTAAAAAAACAACAAAAAAAATAGAATATACTTTTTCCCATAAAGTTTTATAAGGCACGGGCCCAAATTTTTTTTTTCCTTTTTAGCATATATTATAGAGGAAGCCTTGCTATGAAGCAAGCGAAGGGGACAGAAGAATTACAGTATAATTTGTGCTGTTCGTAAGCAGCTATTTTGACGGAGGATATCTAGCTTTAAAAAATTCAAATCCAAATAAAACCGACTGTGAAGCAAAATCGAGAAGATCAAAACCCGCTAAGAATTTTTTTGGTTTTGTTACTAGTTAGTAATTAAATTTCTTTTTATTCTTAATATTTCTAGTGTTGACCAATTTTAAAAGTATGTGTATGTATAAATTACGGTGTATTATTAAAAGTAGTTTAAAGTGTCATGCATTATTTTGTTTTAGGAGTATTGCAAAAATGGAATTTTTTAAGCAGCACAAAGAAACAGAACATAAAGTCCATGAAAGTTTATATAATAATTTAGCTCTTTTATCAGCTGTCTTTCCTACAACACCAGAATTTGATGCAGTATTTCGTAGAGATATGTTTGTTAAAAACAACAAAGTGGCCTTTTTTGAAGTAATACATTATCTTTTAAATGCATTAAACCCAGAACTCACTAAACGAAAATTGCCATCTTGGCCTGTTTATGATGTTAAAAAAGAGGCTAAATTTAGGAGTGAGCTAGTAAGTTACATAAATGAATTAAATGTATCCTATGAAAATGCTGATATTCCACAGTGCCAGCCATCTAGTCTTATATCGCCTGGAGGTTTTCGTTTTGCAAAATTTATGCTGAAAATATCACAACTTGTTCTTTATGAGCACCTTACAAAGGCAAATAGTTGTCAATTATATCACTTAAAACCACATAGAAATTTGTCTGTTGTTACTAAAGCCCAGTTATGTAACTTAAAAAAAGAAACCCAGATAATAGAAAGTGAAACAAATGAATTGTTGCAGGGTTTTAATAAACTTCATGAGGAAATGAGTGTCAAGGCTGAACAAATAACTCAAAGTTTAACAGAAGTAAATAAAGCAATTCAGGATAGTAAAATAGAACTGCAGAGAACCCAAGAAGAATTTAATATAAAATATCCATTGTATCCATCAATATCTAGCTTAGAAGATAAATTAGTTCTTTTAAAAAAGCAACTTCAAAAAATTCTCGAATTACAAGAACTATTTAAAACTAGTGAAAAGTTATTGCAGTATGTTAGTGGTTCGAAGCTGTCTATAGAACATAATGAAGACCACTTCATTCTTCCAAATGAGATCTACCATGTAATTACTAATAGGAAAGAGTTAAGTTTAATTGAATTTTTCAAAGGTGTTACCATCTTACTTGAAAGAAAAGCAATGCAGCTACACAGCCCAACTAATTCTTGTATCGAACAAACTGTTGAGACAATAAATATTCAGTCTTCAAAATATCAAGATAACTTAAAGCAACTAAAATTTCAACAAGAACATATAAGTAAATTATGTGAACAGTTAAAACCTCAGTTTAAAGAAATTCTATTGAAAAATGATTGCAGTCCGATGGCAGTACCATTGCCACTGTAATTTTTATAACAGTAATGAAGATGTTTTTTATATTTACCTAATAAACAAATAAAATAAGTAAAACCCAATGTGTAAGAAAGATTTATATAGATAAAGATTTTTATTTATTTATTTTTATTTATTCATTAAATATGTAGAAGTAGTTACAGAGTCAAATACCTACCTTCAAATAGTACTAAAGATTATTGGCCCTTAATTTTTCAGGAAATTAGTTAGGTATAACACTATAAGTCTGATCATATCAATGTCTTTAAACTACTTATAAATATTGTCACAAAAACTATGCCATTTAAAATTGGTCCACTTTTACATAGAATAATTTATGTTGTCTTATGCTACTTTGACTAACTTAAATCTTTACCTAACAAGCAGTCACCACAGCTTACTTAAGTAAGCTGTGCAGTCACATTCAATTAGCTTCTGAATTAACTTTTATAAAAAAAACACTGCTTTTCAAACTTTTTGTTCAAACCTAATGTAACAATGAATAATCTAATTAGCCTTAAATGCTTCTGACAAAAGAATTTACAATACCTTGGGGGCTGATACTGGAACAGGTATAGCCGGGATTATCCAACTTTCTTAATTTGAATTTAAAGAGCTAAGGTTCTGATTGGATGACAGTTTAGATTATGAATAAAACTTTTATTATGAAAGTGGATAAACCAGGCCTTTAATGTAGAAATTCAAGAATTCTAGTTGCTTTCAAAGTTATACTATCAAAATGTTTTTTCAAAACCTAATTCACTACTAAAAATTAACTAACTAAATTATTAAAACTGTTTACATTATCCAAAACATAACTTTAATAGAATAATCAAACATAACAGGGTCCTTACAATTAAAAAAAAACGCATAGGTAACTTTACAGTTATTTACGCTAATTTCAAAACCGTAATCATTACGACAAATTGACTAGAGCATGTATAACCGCCCGAAGGGCCAAACAATTAACTACACTTTTTACAATGCAAAACAATTTCCGTCATCTGCTTACATAAGACATTTTTAGTTTTTAAACTGCGCCACCACACTATAACAAACAGTAAAAAAAATATTATACTGCTATTGTTTTTTCTTTCTCTTATAAGTAGGTATATGCTTGAATAAGGGTGCATCCGATGAAATACTTTTTCCACGACAAAATGTTACCAATTTACTCCGAGACTTACACATTCCTTATGATCTGCAAGGTAAGGTTCGATCAATCCAATGTACTAATATTGTCCTGTGACTTCCATTACTTTTAGTTTTTAAGTAAGTAACTGATATACTCTATTGAAAGTATTAATTTGTGAATGTGAAGTCAGTATAAACGACATCAACCTTAAAACCTCTTTCTGTTAAATTGACAAGATAACCATGATATAAATATGTTCTACAGTTTTGTGGCGGATTCATGTTTCAGTTTGTTTTCTTTGGGATACTCGCCTTTTCACTTTTTGGAAAATAAGACCTCTTCGGTCCAAGTCCCGGGGTATAACGAGCTGACCCTGTTCAGCCCTATTGACCCCTATGAACTTGCAGAACGCCTGCAACAAATAAGAAGAAAACCTCCCGAAAAAAACCCAAAAATCAAAAATATTAATCTACTTTTCGGTGTCAAGTCGGCCACCGTTGTCAAGATGAAACTATATAAAAAAAAATAAACTAAATTTTAAGACATTTTTGCTCTTAAAACTTAGGAAATTGTGATAGCTTTTATAACTAAAAGCTTTCAGAATTTTCAAGTTTTTAGAGCGAAAATTTCTTAAAATTTGGTTTAATTTTTTGTTTTAGCTTCATCTTGACAATGGTGGCCGACGTGCCACCGAAACATAGATTATTTTTTTGATTTTTGTTTTTTTTTGGGGCGATCTGCAAGTTCATAGGGGTCAATAGGGCTGAACAGAGTCAGCTTGTTATATGCCGGGATCTGAACCAAAGAGGACCCATTTTCCAAAAAGTAAAAAGGCGAGTATCCCAAAGAAAACAAACTGAATAAATTTTCAGGTGGCACGCAAAAAGCTATATTCAGTAATAGCTGATTATACCCAAAACCCTTATATAAAGTAAGGGCCAAGTTTCTATCCAAAAATCTTGGCCCCTTAATTAAACTACTGAGCTCTAAAATAAGACCACAAGTTCGATTTTGATTTGGCAAGTTTTTTACTTATCTGTCTGTATTAATGAATTTTCCTTTTTTATTAATATAGATAGATTTTTAAAATTTAACACACAGGTCAGTAAAAAACTTGCCATGTCAAAAAAACCGTTCTACTTTAAACTCTGGACTTTAAGAGGCCGAGAGTGTTTTTGGTATGATTTTTTCTCTTTTTTTGAGTTTAATAAATGGAATTAGATCCTACTCGCATTTAATATTCTAAAACAATTATTACCTTAGACACTCATGTTAATTAAAGATTGCATCTAAACTCAAATGTACGATATTACCGTCCAGTTTAAGGGCGTTTTGAATAAAAATGTGCAGTTTTTATAATTTTTCCTTAACTTGTGTCCTAAAACCTATCTATACATACCAAATTTCAAGTTTCTGTTCCCTTGGGAAGTGCCCCATAATTGTAAGTCAAATGAGTCCATCAGTCAGTAGTAAAATGGGCGATTTTCAAAATCGAATATCTTAGAAACTACTCGACATAACGTTCTCAATTTTTTTACAGGTAATAGGAATATTTATGTGAAAAAACAGAATGGCAGTACCAAAAAAAACCTTTAAACTTGCCATTTTAATTGAATTTTTGCCATTTCTTGATCTTTTATTTTAAAAAAATATATAATGGACTCAACGCACCAACATATTTTTTTATCTTTAATATTTAAATAAGAAGCTTATAAACTAGCATTTAATAATAATAATAATAATAATAAACTGACTTTCTTGCAAATAAAGAAAATATTTACAAAAGGCGAAGTTGAAGCGAACTTCATTTATTTTATTGCGTCATTGAGTCCACCATATAATTTTTTGAAACAAAAGATCAAAAAACGTGTAAAACGACAGAAATTCAATAAAATGAATAGTTTAAAGGTTTTTTTTCGGTACTTACTATTCTGATTTCTTTGTCAATTCATTGTACATGTAAATACAGATACTTGGACTTATAAATATAATAAAATGGTCTAAATTGAAAGTTTGAATTTTCACGAATATGATGGCAGAAAAAACACGATCCTTACCCACCTCCTTTCATACCTTTGTGTTGTGGACGAAAACGAAGTTATGATAGAAGGAAAAATACACTGAAACCTTTCGGATAAGATACACACATTCGTGCGCCAGGCCAGAAAAATTATTTGTTAAAGAAGAACTTTATGAATAAAATGACATCAAGAATCTAAACTTAGTATGTAAATTTTGCATTCCTTATATAAAATTTTATCAATATTTTTTTAACTTATATATTATTTATTTATTTTTTTAAATGACTTATTGACAACTAGGTTTTTATGTAGTCTTTCAAAAGTATTAATGTTTGGTTACTTTCTTTCTGGATATTTAGCTAAATACATCTGTAAAGCATTTGCACTTTTTTGCCGCTCTCAAAATAACATTCAATAGTATTTTACAGTGAGGACATACAAGTCCGCCCCCTCCCCCTCTTAAGTATATCTTTTGAAGTACTGAAGATATTTAAATTAAATTTGGGGTTTTAGCATAAGTAACGAATTTGTGACAACTTACACATAAATTTGACTGTAAGTGTCACAGGAACGACGTGACGTCATCAATGTATTTTTTTTTAATTTAAAAACGGGTCGTGTGACACCTCATTTTAAAGGGTTTTACATGTTAAATAAAGCCACAAATTTTTAGATCCTCGCATCAAATCGCTTTTGTAATAGAATCAATTTTTTTCCAGTTTGGTATGTTATATCTTGACTTTTATTATTTTTCTTAGTTACTATGACTATGTTTTCTTGACATGTTGAAAGATATTTATTGTCAGTCCAAACTACTTTTATTTTTCTAAAGTCAAAACTATTTTTTCCTGGTTTAAAATGGCTCGATCCCTAAAAGTCGAAGCTAGTTTAATTTACGGGAAGACTCATCGTAATTTGCATGCTTCTGTTAGAATGTTCAACGAACGTTATACAGAAGGTTCTATTTGCAGAAAATACTTCCGGACTTTCGTGTCTTAATTTATGGCAACAGGATTAGTGAAAGATGCCCCAAGATCAGAAGGACCAAAATTTAGTGAAAAAACAAAGTTAAAGTTTTGGTTGAAATGGTACACGATCCGACGCAATCTACAAAGGTGGTGGCAAATACTTGGAATATTTTGTATCCATCCGTGAAAGAAGCTTTAAATCGAATCTCTTCCAGCCCCTATAAAATGAAAATCGTTTACGAAATTACAGAAGACTTCGACAGGCGCATTGAATTTTGCGAAACAATGACAGAGCGAATTGCTGCAAATCATTATTAACATTTGTTTTAGTGACGAATCCATCTTTTACCTTAACGGTAAAGTCAATACCCAAAGCTGTAGGTACTGGAGTGACGTAAATCCCCGCCTATTTCGGGAAGGCTACACACAACATCCCCAAAAATTAAATGTTTGGGAATTCTAGGAAACCATATTGTTGGCCCAATACTTTTAGAAGAAAATTTAACTGGTGAGAGGTATTTGGAGCTTCCTTAAACCCATATAACTCCTCCTAATAAGCAATATTGTGGCACAAAATCCACAAGAATTCCAACAAGATATTATTTTTCAGGAAGATCACCACTATTTTCTTGGTGTAAGAGAATAACTTAATGCCAATTATCCAAATAGATGAATTGATCGTCGTGGTTTGACAGAATGGCCACCTAGTTCATCTAACCTAACCCTTTTAGTTTGTTTGTTGTAGGATTATGTAAAATCTAAAGTTTTTAAAACGCTTTCTAAAAACATTAATGAACTTCGCTAATGGTATAGATTTTTTATATTAAATATATTATTAAATTCCTCCTGGATACAGACCTGCAATAACTCTCTGACTCCGATCTCTGGTTATCACTAAAAATGTATGGTTTTTATCATCCTCGGGAGCTGTTTTCGAAGTTGATAGTTGTTGGTTAAAAAAATCAGATGTTTTTTAAAAAAAGGTGTGCAGAAACAACATTTTGTTTAAAATTGCTGATAAAAATTTGTAAGTATATCGCCACAAGAATATAAAAAAATCCCGGTAATATTGACTCTTGATCCTGTTGAAAAAATGTCAGGCTATAGAATAAAACTGTAACTGTAAAATTTAAGATAGTTCGCGTAACTTGGATTAATGTTTTTTCCTATTTTAAATCTTTTGTAGTAAATAAAATTTCGTAATAAAATTATTAAAAGATAAAGATTATTAACAACAATATATTACTCAGTCATTGGACATATACTAGTGTTACAACAAACATAAAAAACTTGCTTATCATTTATGTAACAAAATATAATAAAATAATTGAACATGTTGTATGGAATTGCATATGTACTGTTTTATTTATTTTTTATCATGTTTCTTTATAATCTCCAGCACATCTTCAACATCTTCCTTCGAGCCTAAGAAAATAGGGCATCGTTCGTGAAGTCCTTGGGGCTGTACATCTAGAATGGGAATTTTTCCGTTCGATGCCAAACCACCAGCAGTTTGAACTATGTGAGCCATTGGTATGCATTCATATAGAAGACGTAGCTAAAAAAAACTTCATTTACCAAACAATAATTAATTTGAATTTTAAAATGTATTTATAACGGGACGTAATGCCTCAAATGGTTAAATGATAGTACTTTCCTAAGTGAATGAGTTGTGATTTTTTTGGTGATTTTAAGGCCAATTTCTCGGCTTGATTTTTTCGTCCTAACTAATAAGTTATTTAGTCCGACAGGTTTGTTTTTTAACTAATTTTCGTTAAATTTTCAATGTGGATTTGTAGTCAAAAATATAGGGATATTGAAGTTTTAGAAACATTCTGACTAGGTAAAAGCTGGAATTTATTTGTCACTACTTTTTGTGGTTTGTTAGGCGGATATAGAATGTTGTCTAGACGACGTCGTTTTTTCGCGGTAATTTTTTGATAGTTTTACTTCTCTTATAGGAAAATGTATATATGGGTGAAATATTGGAAACCTTTTTTGCATATTGGGTAAAACCATCCAAGAACACAATCAGACAGCTTAGTTTTTATATTAATATATATATATATATATATATATATATATATATATATATATATATATATATATATATATATATATATATATATATATATATATATATATATATATATATATAAATCAAAATATATAAGTCGGGTTTATAACGTTCTCCGACACTTAGTCTCCATTGTTCTCGATCATTCCAAAGGTCTTCTTCCAAGCCTCTATCTCTAATTTCCTCATCTATTCCCTCTCTCCAGCTTCTCCTTGGTCTTTCTCTCCATCTTCTTCCTGCTGGAGTCCACGTCATTATCTGTTTTGGCAGTCGCTCGTATGTCATTCTCTGGACATGGCCGTACCATTTCAGTTGTTTCGTCTTTATGTCACCTACAATACTGTGCCGAACTCCCATAATTTCCCGTATTTGGCTATTGCAGATTCTCTCAAGCTTCGATCTGCTTGCTGAACGCCTCCAAAAATCCATTTCCGTCGCTTCCAAGGTTTTCTTTGCTCTTTCTTTGAGTGGCCATATCTGCCGGCCGTAGGTAACAATGCTTTTGACAATGGTGTTGCATATAAAATGCTTGTTATTTTTTGATCCCAAAGGATACTATTTAACATTGACGTAGCTTTCCTTCCCTGTATATTTTTATCTTTGATGGCATCGTCCAGGGTTTCATCGTTGGTAATATTTACGCCTAGATATTTGTACTTTTGGCAGTTTTTTCTTCTTTGGCCATTTTCCAACATCAGGTCTTGCTGGCTTCCTCCCACACTCAGGTATTCTGTTTTTGCAATGTTCACTTCAAGTCCCCACTTCTCGTACTCTTTAATAAATTTTCGAGTCATATACTCAATATCGTCAGAATCTTGAGCTATAACGATCTGGTCGTCAGCGAAGCTGAGTGTATACAATGTGGAGTGGTTAAGCGGGATACCCATATGTGAACATTTCCGTTTTCATTTCATTAAGACTTGTTCGAGATATATTTTAAAAAGCGTTGGTGAAAGACAGCACCCCTGTTTAAGTCCCTTATTTGGAGAAAATCCAAAAATTTATATTAATTTTATATTATTATCAGGGAGTAATAAGCCCTAAGTGCAATAACCATTTACAGAAAACATATATATTTTAAATAATGTAAAATTTACTATGGAATTCAGTAGAATTAAACAAAGGCATTTTTAAAGTAAGGGTAGTTCTAGTAAGTTTTATTAACTTACTTTTCCTTTGGGAGCAGAATCCGTTGCGGGATAAATAAATATTCCACCATATTTGATGGTCCTATGGACATCGGCTACCATGGAACCAATATATCTTGCATTGTAAGGTTTACCCTTCGCAGGATCTTTTTTATTGTCAATGTATTCTTTTACTGCTGGCTCCCACGAGTGTGAGTATCCTTCATTTATGGCGTAGATCTTTCCCCTGCGAAAGAAATTTTAATAAAATCACAAGATAAGATTTTGGTAATTGTTTAGAAACTGGCCGCAACTCCGATTTTGACTAAATTTAGTATACGGAGGTTTTTTGGGGCGCTGATCACGAATCTAAACACCTTTTTGGCGGCAACGTTTCTTTTTCGAGATATCCATCATCAAACTTGAAAATCAAACTAACCTTATTTCCTCCTTCTTTTTGTACAGATTTCTTTATTTTGCACTAAATTTAAACACAATAGTTTGCAAACTCCTTTTAAAAACGTGTTTTTATATTTATTTTATACCTATTTACCATTTAATTGTAAACATTCACTTTCAAACGCCGCAACCATGTATATGTTATGATTTATGTAATAAAGTGGTTATTATGTACATTTACCGGTAAAGGTAAAAAATTAGAAAAAAACTGAACGAAAACTAACCAAAATTAACAACTTTGGTGCTTTCTGGTTAAAACTAATAATTTTGGTTATATGTGGTTAGTTTGGGTTAGTTTTCGTTTAGTTTTTTTTTTCAATTTTTACATTCACCGGTAAATGTACATAATAACCACTTTATTACATTAACCGTAAGATATACATAGAGAATTTTTAAACAAACATGGCCGCCCTGTTTGAAAGTGATACTTTGCAATTTAATGGAAAAAAAGTTTAAAATAAACTTAAAAAAAGCTTTTAAAACGTGTTGTTAAAATATTGTGTGTAAAAATCAAGAATTGTGTGCAAAAAGAAGGGGGATATAGTGTAAATGAGATTAGTTTGTTGATGGATATCTCGAAAACGAAACTTTTCCGCCAAATATTTTTTTCAGATTCATAATCAGCGCACCAAAAACCAAATTTGGTCAAAATCGGAGTTGCGGCCACTTTCTAGACAATTACCAAAATTTTACTTTAAATTGGGACTTCTTATTGTACAACTTTTTTATATAACTAAACGGGTGTAGTATCTCTTATACTGACCAAAAATTTTAATATTTTAAAGTCTATGTCAACTTATTAATACCAGCATACCTGCTGGGTATCCTCATATCTCTATCAGTCAAAATAAATTCTCCAAAACTAGGATCAAGCATAAATCCATTTACACTGCTTCCCAGTGACAGTACCATCATGGTTGCGCTCCCGTAGAGAGCGTAACCCGCTGCCACCACTTTGGTTCCGGGTTGTAAAGCGTCCTTGATGCTGGGAATGCTATTGTCTTCTTTTTTCATTATGGCGAAGATTGACCCGATCGAGACAAGGCAGTCAATGTTAGAAGATCCATCTAGAGGATCGAATGCTACAATATACTTTCCTCTTCTTTCAGTTTCAACCTAAGAACAAATATTGTATTTTAAAACTTCTTTTGCTTATTTTTAGCTATTTAACGAACAAGAACATTAATAACAGCCATTAACAATCGAGACAATTTAAGGACTGAGGTCATTAGTCGTCAATTAATTATTGCCCGAGTTAGTTATAAATTTTTTTAGAGATCCTTTTGTTATTATAATTTGTAATTCATAATTTTTGTTAAATTTCGGTTTTAGACAACAAATCTGTTGCCGCGTAGAAACCGCATTAGGCCAGATCAGCGAAGTTAAGCAATACTGGACAGGGTTAGTTACTGGACGGGTGACCGACCCGAGGGAGGGTAGTTTTGGTTAACCCGTATTGACATCACCGCTTTTTTTGAAAGGAGCAAAAATGTAATATTATACAGGAAAATATGTGTACAACATTTGATGACAGGCTCCGGACGTCAAAATATGTCGATATAAGCGAACTTACCTATATCCCAAATTGCTACAATTAGCCTACAGAGGGCGTCAAAAATTTAAAAATATATTGTTTTTTTTTCTAAATTTTTCAAAAACGTGCAAATCGATTTTAATAATATTTGGTGATGAGTCTTGGGTTATAAAATGACGTTTGCTGTTGGCATAGTTATCGAATGTACTTAACTCGACGTCATATGTAGTTATATCTTCTGGGGCCCGATTGTGTAAACAATTTGTTTGACATTCCTTTTCTTTATCTCTTTCAAAACAGTGGCAAACTTATGAGTTACCTTTAAGAGCAACAAGAACATGTGATCGTTATTTCGACTTTCCCTTTCCTTATATTTTTACAGAATCCCAGCTCTGATTCTTTATGTCATTGACTTACAGACAAATCAGATATATTTTTTCAGTAAAACGATGTATTTGGAAGATTTTTCATCTGTTGCAAAATTTTGCCAGGATAAGTGGTTATGCCAAAAAAAAAATATTTTTAATTATGTGCTTGGGCAAGATATTTTATTAATAATTAAAAATACTCGATTAAAACAAAACATTATTTAAGCAAATGTGCCAAAATATTCACCATTGTGTTAAATACACTTAATCGTATTTACATATATTAAAAAATTAACTTAAACTTTATTTAATATCTCGGGATTATTAGGATGGTTGTATATATATTGTTTTACTAGAAAAGAGTATCTGATTTCTCAGTAAGTCAATGACATAAAAACATCAGAAGATATAACCACATATGACGTCACGTTTTTAATACTTTAGGTTACAGTCAATAACTATGCCAACAGCAAACGTCATTTTACAGCCCAAGACTCATCACCAAAAATCATTAATATCGACTGGCACGTTTTTGAAAAATTTAGGAAAAACCAATAATTTTTAAAATCTTTGACGCCCTCTGCAGGCTAATTAAAGCAATTTTGGATGTAGGTAAGTGCGCTCAAAACGACTTATTTTGACGTCCGGAGTCTGTCATAAAACATTGTACACGTATTTCTTGGACACCCTGTATTTTGGTAATTGGACAACGATGAAGAAACTAGGGCGGAAAAAAGGTTAAAGCGTAGTTCATAAGCTTGCGAAATGCGATTTACGAATTACGAATTCGCAAAATTTTTCCGCCGGTTTTTTTGGTATTTCATCTCTGTGTATTGTTTTAATAAACATTTATAATGCTTTGGTTTTTGTTTAACAAAGTGAATAATAAGGATCAAGTTGAATATTTTTACTGGTGAAGGAGAAGGGCTATTGCATTCACTGACCTTCATAATTTCATCTTATAAGGTGGATTTATTAAAACAAACAACAACAAAAATAGAATATACTTTATTCCCATAAAGTCTTTATACAGGCAAATAACATAAAATAAAAATAAGAAATTACATTAAAGATCACAACTTATTTTAACCTTTGAGCATATACTTATAGAGGAAGCCTTTCTACTAGGCAGCAAGCGAGAGCGACAGAAAAAATTACAGTATAACCTTTCCCCTCGCTTCTACGTGCTCATTGGTCGGTGAGAAGGGTATATATCCCACTCGTCGTGCTGATTCGTCAGCCAGTCCTTCTCGACCAATTAGCACGTTGGAGCGAGAAAGAAAGATTTTATTATTTTATTTTCATCTTTCTTCGTAGGAATATGCTGGAAACTTTAAACTTTTTATTTTATTTTTACTTGAAATCACAACTGCATATGTGCTATTAAAACATATGAGAGAATGACAGGTTGTCATGAAATAAAGGATCGCTTTAATCCTATTAAAATACAGAATTTGCATTTTACAGCACCTTTTAGACAACGCTCTCATAAGAAGCGGTGTTTTGATGCGGCCAAGGCCGTTGGTAAAAAAATATATATATATATATATATATATATATATATATATATATATATATATATATATATATATATATATATATATATATATATATATATATATATATATATATATATATATATATATATATATATATATATATATATATATATATATATATATATATATATATATATACCCAGGAATTGAACCGTAGTAACTTAATCTTTGAGCAACGCCAAAATCAAACGAGTATCTATATCAATACGCATGCTCGTGGTCTTCAATTTTGCGGAATTCGCAAAATCTTAAATTAAAGTCAATTTTCCGCTTCTCACATTTCAAATATTACGAAACGCAAAAAAAGTGACATTAACCTCTTGGACAACTGATATATTTTAAGTCGACCAATAAGAATCCGTCAATTTTCCCGCCCCCTAGATTTTAAATATTGCGAATCGCAAAAAGCTTAAAAATAGAGAGCTCCTACAATTGACACATTTGAAATCGACCAATCAGAACAAGTTTCGCAATTCGCAAATCGCATTTCGCAAGCATATGAACTACGCTTAAACGTCTAAAAACTCGGCATCCACGGCGCGGCGCCTAGTACTTAGACTTTATACAATCTTTCGTGGGCTGTCAAAGATCAAATAAAAAACGAATAAATGGTTGATAATTGAATGTAGGTTATTAATAGTCTCATATTTAGTTGCCCATACTATAATCGTTTATTATTAAAAAAACATGCCATAATGAGTGCTATAGATCAGCGTTTCTCAAACCTTTTGTTCTGCGGAAGCCCAAATAGTTAAAATGTTTTCCATGGAACCCCACATTATTGAATAAACATATTTTTAAGTGTTCATCTAAGTGCTTTAAATTTGTATCGAAAATATGTATGATTGTTTGCTTGACCCGTATGCATTCCTTTGCCATTTACCCGAGTGTGATGAAACTTTGGTAAGATGTTGTGCGGTCTGCGAAAGTTTCTGAATAAAATTAAAAAAGAATATGTATATAAAAATAAAATATTTTTCACTGCTTAATGGCAAATCAGCAGTCCAACAAATCACCAAGGAGGGCAACAGGGAGCAAAACAAAATTGTCTTGGAGCCAAGTCCCTTAAAGGCAACAAATTATTAGCACCGCAGGCAATTTTTTTTTCTTTGAGTCAGTATACTTAATGACAACAAATTAGCAACGGGAGACGTTTTTGCGAACCAAGACGCTTTATGGCAACAAATCGACAACGGAAGCATCCAAAAGCTATTTTTTTATTTTTTCTTTGAGCCAAGCCATTTAATGGTAGCAAGTTTTTCCTTCTCCTCCCAATCTCCAAAAATTTAAGTCCCGTGTGAACAAACTCCCTCTCACCACACTGAAGACACCCACGGTACGTTAGTACTTAGGCATCAGCCTTCGTGGACTGTCCCAAGATAAAAAAAGCAACGGCTATGAAGAGTTGAAAATATGGAAGTAGGTATTTCAATAAAAAAATGGATTTAATTCTAGCATTATTTATTAATTTTATTAAATATAAATTACATATTAAAATATGCAAGCACGACTGAACGATTTTTTAAAAATAAATATAAGAAGATGAACAAAGAAAAACGCATAAAAATTAATGTGATGCATGAGTTTGCTTCTTACTCCTACACAAATATTTAATATCCGGTTGGATTGATGTAAGTTGAAGTCTTATATCAATATCAGGTTCCGCATTAAGCCTATTGCGGTATTTATTCTTTATTGACACGTAATTGGAAAATCCAGTTTCGCACAAATAAGTTGTGGCAAAAGGTAAAAGTATTAAAATAGCTTTTTTTGATAATTGCGAATATTCTTCTTCCAAGCCGCACCAAAATTCCGCCAGTGGCATTATTTTAAAAGCTGATTCTAAGGATAAATCGGATATTAAATCAATTTCTCATTGATTATAAAAGGATTTTTGACCCATGCATAACTTTTTAGTTTGTCACAATAATCATTCGGGAATTACTGAGTAATTAAGTCATTCAAATCCTGAGGATGTTGAATGATTTCGGCATATTGGATACTTTCTAACTCTATATTCTCCTCTTCTAAAATATCTTTGAGGACCGAAAAACACTCAAGCTGTTTGAGGTTGATACAAGTAAC
This sequence comes from Listronotus oregonensis, assembly GCA_019359885.1. Lineage (NCBI taxonomy): Eukaryota > Metazoa > Arthropoda > Insecta > Coleoptera > Curculionidae > Listronotus > Listronotus oregonensis. Next base: position 37,792 of record JAHBCN010010864.1, on the reverse strand, counting down.
CCAAAACTGAAGTTTCTTTTTAAAGACCAAAATCTTTTCGCTTGCAGTAAATATGTTTAAATGTTTACCTTGAAGCGCAAGATTTACTTCATTAAGTTTGGCAAATATATCACCCAAATAAGCCACTTTATAAATCCATTCTTTTTCATCCAGCCGATGTTTGAGATCAAAATTGTGTTGTAAAAAAAGCACGCATTTCAGCTCTTAATTCAAGAAATCGTACCAATATTTTTCCTCGGGATAACCACCTAATTTCTTTATGAAGAAGTAGTGATGAATGAATACTTCCCATGTTGTCGCATAAGATTTTAAACAATCGATTATTTAACGGGCGACCTTTATAAAGTTTATTATTTTAACGACTTTATCGAGGGCACTTTAGAAAACCTGAGGTAACTTTTTAGCGGCAAGTGCTAGCCTGTGTAGCATGCAATGACTGCTTGTGCAATCTCTTGCAACCTGTTTAATTCGCTGGACCGCACCTCAAAATTGTCCCCAGCATAGCTTTTGCGCCGTCCGTACAAATGGCATGGAAATTTTCCCAAGGAATCTTATTCTCGATACAAAAAAATTTATAAGAGTAAAAATTTCAACCCCAGTTGTATGTGTTGGAAGGGGCTTGCAAAAAAGAATATCTTCTAGTAAGGTTTTTTGGTAGGGGTACCTAATAAAAACTATTAAAATAGCAAGACCTGCAACTTCTGTCGATTCGTCCATTTGCAAAACAAACTTGCATGTTTGAATGCGTTGAATCAATTGATCTTTTACATTTTCTGCCAAATCTTTAATTTGGCGAGTGACTGTGTCATTTGAAAGAGGAATTTTAGCTATTTCTTTGGCGGCCTTTTCATCGATCATACATTTAGCCATACTAACTGCACATGGCTTGATAAGATTCTCGGTGATGTTTTTTGGTTTAGCTGACCAAAGTTTCGCGGAACCCCTAGAGGAGTGTCTCGGAACACACTTTTAGAAACGCTGCTATAGATAAATCATTTTGTATACGTTAGTACTATTAATAAATAAACTTCCGCCAAGAAGATAAATTAGATAATATCGTCGCCTACAGTAATATATGTGTTAGACTCATGTGCCGAAATCGCCCATTCGCCGAAATAAATACTCAGTTCGCGAAATGATCAAAGCCAAATGATCAATTGCCGAACATAGTTCCTATTTCGGTATCTGTTTAAACTGGTTTACACATTTTGCGAACTGAGCTATCCGGAGTTGCTCAAATGCCGAATAAGATATATTTCGGCAGATTATCATCAACTGGTCGCTCGAACATGAAAAAAATATATATATATGTTGTGGCCAAACCCCGTTCTGGTCGTCCAAAAACAGATTTTGTGCGTGTTTCAAAATAAAAAGCCGCTTTGCTTACCAGAACTAACCATGACCGACTAGAACTTAGGGCTTTTGAATTTGTCTTAATTATTTGCAGAAGTTATAAATAAATTTTAACAACGTATTGGAAAAAACCCGGAAATATATAATTACACTTTAAAAAAAATTTTATAAGTTCTATCATATCAAAAATTTAAAATTTTGTTAATAACTACCTAGTCGATTCGGTTATTCTGGTAAGCAAAGCGGCTGTTTTTTGAAACACGCGTTCAGGTCTACCTTAAACGGCCAAAAAAGCAACATTGAAAGATTTTTTTCATGTTCGCGACGAGCTGATGATAATACGCCGAAATATATCTTATTCGGCATTTGAACAACCTCCGGATAGCTCAGTTCGCGAAATGTGTAAATCAGTTTGCGAACTGAGTATTTTTTTCGGCGAATGGGCGAATTCGGCATATGAGTCTAACATATGGATTCTTTATAAAAATAATTATCAAAAACCTAATCTTAAGTTACAGTTGCCGAGTAAAGTACTGTTAAAATCGAGGTTAAAATAAAAATTTTACTGCCTACCTCTATAACGGTTTCATTTTCTTCAGAAATTAGCAACGCTACGGTATAGGACGATTTAAGCATATTAATAAATAAGTCGTTGGCCAAGACATCGAGCTTCTTAACTTCTTCTCCTTGAACATTTGTCTCACCAGCAACACCAAACCTGTCAAAACAAAAATCTGTTTAATGTAACTTTTATTTTGTTTAAGGAAATAAAATAATATAAATAACATTTTACTATGGAACACTACACGATTGAGGAGCGTGGAAAACGTAAAAATTATTTATCATTAAAATGAGTGCTCAGACCGCCTAATATTTTATATAGTCTCGGAGAAATCGGCGCATGAGTACCGAAAACTTTTTCACCTCAATTTTTTATACGATCCTCTTTAAATTGCCTTACTGATGATATAAATGGTTGTTGCCATGGCGCCACCTGGTGCCCTATTGTTTAAACCGAAATTGTTTAAACAAGGAGTTGTTTTTTTTAACCGAACAATTTTTTCCATATTTTTTCTTGAAATGCAAATAAAAAAGGTTCTATAACTTTTTACGATAAAGTTAATATTTTTGGAGATATGAATATTTAAAAGTTCGAAAAATCTCAAATTGGGTAATTTTGATCCATGAAAAATATACATTTAAAAAAATAAAACATCAAAAATATATTTTTTTATTCTAAAGTCCTATAATGATCTTAACTATGTCAAATTTAAAGTAAAGGGTTTTCCAATAAGAATGATATGATTTTGTAATGATGTAGTAACCATGGTAATAAAGTTATACTTGTCACTAGTTGTCATGTATGTTAAGTAAACTCTAACAATTTATTATGGCTAAATACTCGCTCCAAAAAGGTCTGGTTATTGTCCAAAAAATTTACGAAAATGGTTTTTCTTTTGTGAAAACTTTTCGCGCACTTCGCGGAAACTTTGGTCTAAATAATCGCCGTTCTGTGCTTGCCATTGGTTGCATCGTTGAGAAATTTGAAAGTTATTTTTCTCTTACGATGTAAAAACTCCAGTAAGACGTCAAAATGCCAGAACTGTTGAGAATGTTGATGCTGTAAGAGATAGTTTTGCAGAAGATCCAAATTTATTAATTCCTCGTCGTGCTCAATACTTAGGACTTAAAAAAACAAAAACTTGGCGAATTTTCCAAAAAGATTTAAATTAACACCGGTATCAGATTGTTTTCACCCAAGAACTTAGGCCACTGGACCATCGTCGGCGCTACGAATTTGCTGTTTGGAGTTTAGAACGACTTGAATGGAATCACACTTTTGCCGAAAAAAATATCTTTTCAGATGAAGCTCATTTTTGGTTAAGTGGATACGTAAATAAGCAAAATTGCCGTTTTAGGGGTGAAAACAACAGATACACAAGAAGCCTTTGCATCCCCTGAACGTAACTGTATGGTGTGGTTTATGGCATGGTGGTATCGCTGGACCATTTTTTATCCAAAATGAGGTTGGGGATCCCGTTACAGTAAATGGTGAACTATATAATCTGCGAATTTTTTATAGCCAAATTTGGATGCGCTTGATTTAGAAGATATGTGGTTCCAGCAAGACGGCGCTACATGTCACACTGCTCATGAAACTGTCGCCATACTGCAAGAAAAGTTTGGTGAAAGGATAATTTCAAGATATCCAACTGTTGCCTGGCCACCCAGAAGCTGTTATTTGACTTCTTTAGATCACTTTTTGTTGGCTTATTTAAAATTTAAGGTTTATGCAAACAGGCCACAAACCCTTGATGCTTTAAAAATGAAGATTTATCGGGGTATTCGTAAGATTACGCCCGATTTATTGTACAAAGTCTTCGAAAACTGGATTCGTCGAATTTACTCGTGTACACGAAGTCGAGGTGGACATTTAAACGACGGGCTATACAAAACATAAATGTTATCGATTGTACTATAATTTAAAAAGTTTGGTTATATCTGAAATCATTTCTATTTTATTTAATTTTAAAATCATATCGTTCTTATTGGAAAACCCTTTACATTAAACCTATGTCCAAGAGCTTCATAATTTTTCGTGTATAACTATCCTAAAGTCCGCCAGTGAATCTATTTGAAAAATGACATGGACTTGTTCTCATTTAAAGGAACAACATATCGTTTCAGTTTAATTAGACTTTAGAGCAAAAAAAATAGCATTACTGAATTTCATATCTTCGTCGACTCCTCTGAAATGGCTGTTCTCAAGTAATGTGTGTCTTAGGCCGGAGTCTCATGCGTCCGATTTCCGACGATCCGATCATCCGAAAGTATTTTGATTGGTCAGAACATTTTGGCGCCATTTTTCATCCGAATATTTTAACTTTATCCGACGTCGGATGCAGTTAAATTAATTTTAATTTTGTACGATGTCGGACGTTTCTTTCTGGTCTTCTAACCTTAGTTTATTTACTTTGTTGGGGTAATTTCAATTTATATTGAATATTAAAATAAACAGTTATAATTTAAAATCTTTAAAAAATTTTACCTCAACCTGAATTTACCTCATACTCAACAACCAGTTTCTCTTCTTCCAGTAAATAATATTTTAGTTCCGTTAGGTAATTATTTCCTCTTTTTTTCATTGCAGTTTCACAGGTTGACCTTTAAAATGTTCTTATTTTCTTTTTTTTGACTGGATATCGGATCCGAAATTCGGATCAATGAGACATGCAAGTTTTCCGACAAAATTTTTTTAAAAATTTTCGTACGTCGGATGGTCGGAAATCGGACGCATGAGACTCCGGCTTTACACAGTGGCGTAGCTACGTAACCAAGGGCCCTGGGGCAAGTAGGTAACTGGGGCCCTATCTATACTGGTTAAAATATAAATACTTTAAAGGTGCAAAGTTACTTAATTTTAAGCTCTTTATCCTAAGTTGTAGTGCATTAAAAAAATTCCAAAAATATATTTGAGGCAGTATGCAATTTTTATATGTTGTAGTTTAATGTTTAAAGAATAAAAAAAATAAGCCAGACCATTTTTTTGTGGGGGTTTTAACATTGCCAGGCGCGTGCAAAAATATTTTGCAAAAGATATAAAAAATGTATTTGAAGTTACTTGAAATTTTAATAGGGTAAAAGCAAAGAACAGATCATTTTGATGGGACTTTCTACATGCCAGGTGATCTAACAAATTATGTATAGGTGCGACTGAGTAACGCTATAGACAAGCTGTGTGTTTTTTTTTAAATCTACGGACTCCAAAAAAATTATTTGGACCTTATCACCATATAAACCGGATAATTTAGAATATTTAGCTTTAATTTCGTTTTTTAAAAACCTCGATACGATCATTTCTCGCGGAAATATTGGACGTTAAATCGAAAAGGATCATTATGTCTTTGATAATCTTAGCAACCATTGATCGCACAGAAAGTTAAAGGTGGGTTCTAAAAACTTGAATAAAGCCTCTATAACGATGAGCCATTTTAAAAGAAAAAATCCATCTTGACATGATTTTGAAAAAGCAATAAAAAATGGCATTTGGTGGTTTTTTCAGAGTCAAGCGCTAAATCGAAAATATTGAGGCAACCACTAATGTTAAGTGTGCCTTTCACAGTTCAATATACCCACAAAAAACGCAGAAGTTTTATGAATTTTGGATGTAGCGGCAAAAATATAAATCCGATAAAAAAAAATTTGAAACAAAAGTTGTTGGAAAATTGATATTCTAAAAAAATGTCTCTCGAGACTTATTGAAAAAACAAATATTTTTGCACTAATGTCAAATTTTTAGGTAGTTCATTACATTTAAATTTGTATTAAAATTGACTAAATAACAATTTTTGTACGATAAAAAATATTACACAAAAAATATGTCCATTTAACATACGCAAATCAACACAATCATTTTTATATAAACCATTTTTAGCATAAATTCACAAAATTTTCTTTTTTTTTTTTTCTCTGAAATTTCGACTTAAAACCTCATGGCTATTGTAAGCGACGTGACCGTGCCACGCGGCAAGCAAGAACGCAGACATCTGCCGAACTAACCTTACTCTTTTTTCTATGATCTGCCGGTTCTTTCTTTCGTCTGAGTCTGCCGGTAAACGTTCTCTCTTACACTACAGCTTGTCTATAGCGCTATTCAGTCGCACCTATATATAATTTGTTAGATTACCTGGCATGTAGAAAGTCCCACCAAAAATAATCTGTCTTTTTGATAATCTTATTTTTAAGTTATAAATAATACCCTATTAAAATTTCAAGTGGCCTCAAATACATTTTTTATATTTTTTTGCAAAAATATTTTGCATCGCCTGGCAATGTTAAAAACCCGAAAATCCTTTGCCTTATTATGTTTTTTATTCTTTAAACATTAAACTACAACATATAAAAATTTCATATTGCCTAAAATATATTTTTGAAAAAAATAATATTTTTAAACATTTAGGGGTTGATAGCCCCGCTACTCATCAGCCAGGTATGCAGTTCCGTATTAGGTATAAAGGAGAGGTATATGACAAGTTTTCAGCTTGCCTCAAATACCTATCCAAAAATTGCTGCCAGCTCTCGGACTATTTGAGATATATACTCCCATACTTATAAGTAATAACGCGCTCATTAAAATAATGTTGTATTTTGAAACCCAATAATTTCCTAGTTATTATTTTAATGTTTCGACGATTTTGTACCAAGTTATGTCGTACTTTTTTTTTGTAGCGACTGTAAAGGAAGGATATGTAAACTTCCTATCGTGATTTATCGTGCATGATTATTCGTTCGGGGCACATCCGACAAATTTCAATTTTTTTGAACTAAGTTGCCATACTTAAAGCCCTGTTGCAAGTTTAGTTTAAGCTATTAGAGATTTCGTGGCAAGGAGCTGAATTCTTCATGTGATTACAATATTTTTTAAAACTTTTTCGAAGGTCGCTTAAGGGGCTTGGGGGCCCCCTGTGCTCTGCACCGCCTAGACCTCCGATAGCTACGCCACTGGTTTTAAATTTGGATTAAACGACAGAAAAAATAACTCTCAAGTTACGTAAGATATTTGGTATTTGATTTATCTAATATTGTAAACATATGCAAAGAAAGGATTTTAGGTTTTAGACTTTACTTACAGCTGGGTAAGCCCTGCTCGTCTCACAGCACTGCTAATGACTTTTACAGCCGTTGCAATTGCATTTAGGAGTTGCGTAAGTTCACCAGTAGCGCTTGGTACTTTAGCTTGTTCCGAAAG
>JAHBCN010010864.1:0-30496 GCA_019359885.1 Listronotus oregonensis | reverse complement strand
TCCTATAATGATCTTAACTATGTCAAATTTAAAGTAAAGGGTTTTCCAATAAGAATGATATGATTTTGTAATGATGTAGTAACCATGGTAATAAAGTTATACTTGTCACTAGTTGTCATGTATGTTAAGTAAACTCTAACAATTTATTATGGCTAAATACTCGCTCCAAAAAGGTCTGGTTATTGTCCAAAAAATTTACGAAAATGGTTTTTCTTTTGTGAAAACTTTTCGCGCACTTCGCGGAAACTTTGGTCTAAATAATCGCCGTTCTGTGCTTGCCATTGGTTGCATCGTTGAGTTTGAAAGTTATTTTTCTCTTACGATGTAAAAACTCTAAGACGTCAAAATAGAACTGTTGAGAATGTTGATGCTGTAGAGATGTTTTGCAGAAGATCCAAATTTATAATTCCTCGTCTGTCAATCTTAGGACTTAAAAAAACAAAAACTTGGCGAATTTTCCAAAAAGATTTAAATTAACACCGGTATCAGATTGTTTTCACCCAGAACTTGGCCACTGGACCATCGTCGGCGCTACGAATTTTGCTGTTTGGAGTTTAGAACACTTGAATGGAATACATTTTTTTAAAAAAATATCTTTTCAGATGGCTCTTTTTGGTTAAGTGGATACGTAAATAAGCAAAATTGCCGTTTTGGGGTGAAAACAACAGATACACAAAAGCCTTTGCATCCCTGAACGTAACTGTATGGTTGGTTTTGGCATGGTGGTATCGTGGACCATTTTTTATCCAAAATAAGGTTGGGGATCCCGTTACAGTAAATGGTGAACTATTAATCTGCAATTTTTTATAGCCAAATTTGGATGCGCTTGATTTAGAAGATATGTGGTTCCAAAGACGGCCTCATTCACACTGCTCATGAAACTGTCGCCATACTGCGAAAAGTTTGGTGAAAGGATAATTTTAAGATATCCAACTGTTTGGCCACCCAGAAGCTGTTATTTGACTTCAGATTACTTTTTGTTGGGTTATTTAAAATTTAAGGTTTATGCAAACAGGCCACAAACCCTTGATCTTTAAAAATGAAGATTTATCGGGGTATTCGTAAGATTACGCCCGATTTATTTACAAAGTCTTCGAAAACTGGATTCGTCAATTTACTCGTGTACACGAAGTCGAATGGACATTTAAAGACGGGCTATCAAAACATAAATGTTATCGATTGTACTATAATTTAAAAAAGTTTGGTTATATCTGAAATCATTTCTATTTTATTTAATTTTAAAATCATATCGTTCTTTTGGAAAACCCTTTCATTAAACCTATTCCAAGAGCTTCATAATTTTTCGTGTATAACTATCCAAAGTCCGCCAGTGAATCTATTTAAAAATGACATGGACTTTTCTCATTTAAAGGAACAACATATCGTTTCAGTTTAATTAGACAGAGCAAAAAAATAGCTTTACTGAATTTCATATCTTCGTCGACTCCTTGAAATGGCTGTTCTCAATAATGTGTGTCTTAGCCGGAGTCTCATGCGTCCGATTTCCGACGATCCGATCATCCGAAAGTTTTTGATTGGTCAGAACATTTTGGCGCCATTTTTCTCCGAATATTTTAACATCCGACGTCGGATGCAGTTAAATTAATTTTAATTTTGTACGATGTCGGACGTTTCTTTCTGGTCTTCTAACCTTAGTTTATTTACTTTGTTGGGGTAATTTCAATTTATATTGAATATTAAAATAAACAGTTATAATTTAAAATCTTTAAAAAATTTACCTCAACCTGAATTTACCTCATCTCAACAACCATTTCTCTTCTTCCAGTAAATAATATTTTAGTTCCGTTAGGTAATTATTTCCTCTTTTTTCTTGGTTTCACGGTTACTTTAAAATGTTCTTATTTTCTTTTTTTTGACTGGATATCGGATCCAAATTCGGATAATGAGACATAAGGTTTTCCACAAAATTTTTTTAAAATTTTCGTACGTCGGATGGTCGGAAATCGGGCATGAGACTCCGGCTTTACAGTGGCTGCTCGTCCAAGGGCCCTGGGGCAAGTGGAACTGGGGCCCTATCTATACTGGTTAAAAATAAATACTTTAAAGGTCAAATTACTTAATTTTAAGCTCTTTATCCTAAGTTGTAGTGCATTAAAAAAAATTTCCAAAAATATATTTGAGCAATTTTTATTTTGTAGTTTAATGTTTAAAGAATAAAAAAATAAGCCAGACCATTTTTTGTGGGGTTTTAACATTGCCAGGCGCGTGCAAAATATTTTGCAAAAGATATAAAAATGTATTTGAAGTTCGAAATTTTAATAGGGTATTATTTATAACTAAAAATAAGATTCTCAAAAGAACAGATCATTTTGTGGGACTTTCTACATGCCAGGTGATCTAACAAATTATGTATATGCGACTGGTAACGCTATAGACAAGCTGTGTGTTTTTTAAAAACTACGGACTCCAAAAAAATTATTTGGACCTTATTACCATATAAACCGGATAATTTAGAATATTTAGCTTTAATTTCGTTTTTAAAAACCTCGAACGATCATTTCTCCGGAAATATTGGACGTTAAATCGAAAAGGTCATTATGTCTTTGATAATCTTAGCAACCATTGATCGCACAGAAAGTTAAAGTGGGTTCTAAAAACTTGAATAAAGCCTCTATAACGTGACCATTTAAAAGAAAAAATCCATCTTGACATGATTTTGAAAAAGCAATAAAAAATGGCATTTGGTGGTTTTTTCAGAGTCAAGCGCTAAATCGAAAAAGAGGCAACCACTAATGTTAAGTGTGCCTTTCAAAGTTCAATATACCCACAAAAACCAGAAGTTTTATGAATTTTGGATGTACGGCAAAATATAAATCCGTAAAAAAAAATTTGAAACAAAGTTGTTGGAAAAGATATTCTAAAAAATGTTCTCGAGACTTATTGAAAAAACAAATATTTTTCACTAATGTCAAATTTTAGGTGTTCATTACATTTTTTGTATTAAAATTGACTAAATAACAATTTTTGTACGATAAAAAATATTACACAAAAAATATGTCCATTTAACATACGCAAATCAACACAATCATTTTTATATAAACCATTTTTAGCATAAATTGACAAAATTTTCTTTTTTTTTCTCTGAAATTTCGACTTAAAACCTCATGGCTATTGTAAGCGACGCCGACGTGACCGTGCCACGCGGCAAGCAAGAACGCAGACATCTGCCGGTTCTTTCGTCTGAGTCTGCCGGTAAACGTTCTCTTTTAAGCGTAGTTCATATGCTTGCGAAATGCGATTTGCGAATTGCGAAACTTGTTCTGATTGGTCGATTTCAAATGTGTCAATTGTAGGAGCTCTCTATTCTTAAGTTTTTTGCGATTCGCAATATTTAAAATCTAGGGGGCGGGAAAATTGACTTTAATTTAAGATTTTGCGAATTCCGCAAAAATTGAAGACCACGAGCATGCGTATTGATATAGATACTCGTTTGATTTTGGCGTTGCTCAATGATTAAGTTACTACGGTTCAATTCCAGCCCTGTAATTATATATATATATATATATATATATATATATATATATATATATATATATATATATATATATATATATATATATATATATATATATATATATATATATATATATATATATATATATATATATATATACCAACGGCCTTGGCGCATCAAAACACCGCTTCCTATGAAAGTGTTGTCTAAAGGTGCTGTAAAATGCAATTTCTGTATGTTTTTATGCTTGGGCGGCATTGACGGAACGAGGAGTAAAGCGGGGATCGTAGTGTGCTTTTAAAGTTCTAAAATAAAGAAAACTAGGGTGTTTTATTTTCGATAAATTCATAATCTTATAGGATTAAAGCGATCCTTTATTTCATGACAACCTGTCATTCTCTCATATGTTTTAATAGCTCATATGCAGTTGTGATTTTAAGTAAAAATAAAATAAAAAGTTTAAAGTTTCCAGCATATTCCTACTGATTCAGCCTCACCGTTAAGACAGTGCCAAAAAGCGTGCAAGAGAGAAAGATGAATCAAAATATCTTATATAATATCTTTCTCTCTCGCCCCAACGTGCTAATTGGTCGAGAAGGACTGGCTGACGAATCAGCACGACGAGTGGGATATATACCCTTCTCACCGACCAATAAGCACGTAAAAGCGAGAGAGAAAGGTAATACTGTAATTCTTCTGTCGCTCTCGCTTGCTGCCTAGTAGCAAGGCTTTCTCTATAAGTATATGCTCAAAGGTTAAAATAAGTTGTGATCCTTAATGTAATTTCTTATTTTTATTTTATTTTATTTGCCTGTATAAAGACTTTATGGGAATAAAGTATATTCTATTTTTTGTTGTTGTTTGTTTTAACAAATCCACCTTATAAGATGGAATTATGAAGGTCAGTAAATGCAATAGCCCTTCTTCACCAGTAAAAATTTTCAACTTGATCCTTATTATTCACTGTCGACCAAAGCATTATAAATGTTTATTAAAACAATACACAGAGAAAAACCTAGCATAAGATACAATATTGTTAAAAAAAAATAATTATAAATAACACAAAAAAGTTTTAAAGAAGCGCAATAAGGCGTCAATACTTCCATCTTGCATCTTGCCAACAGTTCCAGCACTAAATCCCTAAAAAATTCGCAGTCGCAGCGCTATGAAATACCAAAAAAACCGGCGGAAAAATTTTGCGAATTCGCAATTCGTAAATCGCATTTCGCAAGCTTATGAACTACGCTTTACACTACAGCTTGTCTATAGCGCTATTCAGTCGCACCTATATATAATTTGTTAGATTACCTGGCATGTAGAAAGTCCCACCAAAATGATCTGTCTTTTTGATAATCTTATTTTTAAGTTATAAATAATACCCTATTAAAATTTCAAGTTGCCTCAAATACATTTTTTATATTTTTTTGCAAAATATTTTTGCACTCGCCTGGCAATGTTAAAAACCCGAAAAAATCCTTTGTCTTATTATGTTTTTTATTCTTTAAACATTAAACTACAACATATAAAAATTTCATATTGCCTAAAATATATTTTTGAAAAAAAAATAATATTTTTAAACATTTAGGGATTGATTTAGCCCCGCAACTCATCAGCCAGGTCTGCAGTTCCGTATTGGGGTATAAAGGAGAGGTATATGACAAGTTTTCAGCTTGCCTCAAATACCTATCCAAAAATTGCTGCCAGCTCTCGGACTATTTGAGATATATACTCCCATACTTATAAGTAATAACGCGCTCATTAAAATAATGTTGTATTTTGAAACCCAATAATTTCCTAGTTATTAATTTAATGTTTCGACGATTTTATACCAAGTTATGTTCTACTTTTTATTTTGTAGCGACTGTAAAGGAAGCTTATGTAAACTTCCTATCGTGATTTATCGTGCATGATTATTCGTTCGGGGCACATCCGACAAATTTCAATTTTTTTAAACTAAGTTACCATACTTAAAGCCCTCAAGCCCTGTTGCAAGTTTAGTTCAAGCTATTAGAGATTTCGTGGCAAGGAGTTGAATTCTTCATGTGATTACAATATTTTTTAAAACTTTTTCGAAGGTCGCATAAGGGGCTTGGGGGCCCCCTGTGCACTGCACCGCCTAGACCTCCGATAGCTACGCCAATGGTTTTAAATATGGATTAAACGACAGAAAAAATAACTCTCAAGTTACGTAAGATATTTGGTATTTGATTAATCTAATATTGTAAACATATGCAAAAAAGGATTTTAGGTTTTAGACTTTACTTACAGCTGGGTAAGCCCTGCTCGTCTCACAGCACTGCTAATGACTTTAACAGCCGTTGCAATTGCATTTAGGAGTTGCGTAAGTTCACCAGTAGCGCTTGGTACTTTAGCTTGTTCCGAAAGAACGAATCGAGTTAAAGTCACACAATTTGAGTCGATACCGTGATCCGGCATTTTGGAACGATTTTAATACAATAGTAACCGGTATATCATTAAAAATTACCTAATGTTAAACGATTTAATACAAGCGAAATTTATCGTTGAGATTAGATTTAGCCCACTACAATAATTGGAAAGAATAAAAATAGTATTAACCTTTGATACGATTTGTTGGAATCGCAGCTGATTGAAAGCTAGTAAATAAACTACAAATATTTATCACAGTTAATAATCTAATAATATGTTTATCTGTATGTTTGAATGAGCAAAAAGATAAGATAGGAGCCAGTAGTTAAAATAAAATATTTAACTTGGCCGCAACAAAACGTTTCCGACAATTTTTTTAGAATTCTAATCGGCGCTTCAAAAACCCGTATACCAAAATTGTTTCTAGACAATAAACATATTTTTTATGCGAGGAACCTAAAGGTCTTATTTTTACTTAAAATTTAAAAAAGAAACCAAAACTCCGCGTATTTTTTTGTTTTTTTAACATTGACTTTACCTTGTTCTTAAATGAATTAAAAACAATTTATAGTCCAGTCACTAGAAGGAAAATATGTATTTACCTCCGAATTCTTTATAACTGCATGAATTTTTCTGAAAATTAAAGCTAAGCTTATTTTACCCTCCACTTTAAAAGTTACATACGCTCTAGGTGCGCTTTTTGTTTTTAAGAGCTAAAAACTACCCTTTATTGAAAAAAAATTAAAAAAACTTGGATTTAATCATTGTATTTGTTTAAATCTTGTTTATTTTTGTGTCTGAAATATTGTTATGTGTTCTTCAACATAAAAATTAATTATTCACAATTTTTTACCATTTGAATCCCCTTAAAATCCTTTAAAAACTAATTCTCTTTATAAAAATAACATGAAATATAGTTTTAGAAGCTTAATTTTAATTATGTATTTAAATAAAAATATTAATTAATATCCTGCTCATATAATTTTTTAATAACTAAAACATTTCAACCCTTAAAACTACCACTTTTTATAAAAATTAAAAAAAATTAATTTAAAGATTTATATATATTTAAAATTTTCGCTTAAAATATTTTAAATTAGAATACCATAATAATTAAATAATATATATTTTTATATAATATATTTATTATCATATACTATATAATATATTTAATAATTTATAAATATATAATTAAATTAAATATATATATATATATATATAATATTATATATATATATATATATAATATAATATATATATATATATATATATATATATATATATATATATATATATATATATATATATATATATATATATATATATATATATATATATATATATATATATAATATATATATATATATATATATATTATATATATATATATATATATATATATATATATATATATATATATATATATATATATATATATATATAATATATAAAACAGCAACCACTTCCCTGTATAAAGCATACCTAAAAACAAATATGCAAATAGCAAGCCTTTATCTCTTTTGGTTTCCTTTAAAAAAAAATATCAATAAAATAAAAAATAAATCCAGCAGACATAGATTCGAAATTCTTTTAGTTATAACAATTTAGGTATCAGAACTCCAAGGTAGGCATCCTGTTTAAATTAATTTTATTATGTACCTGATTTTGTGTTAAGTTAGAACTTTTTAAATGTTGATTTTAAAATTGTAATTTGTTTTATGATTTACACTAATCTTTTAATTTTGTAAAAATATTGTGTGATGTTCTGCTTAATTCTGTTTTAATTTTAATTTCTATTTTTTTAGATACTTACGCTTGAAAAAGCACAATAAATAATGTGCGAAACGTTGCAATAAATTTCTATCATTTGCTTTATTAACCTATTCCAAGAATAAAAAGGAAATTTATAAATAATGGTTAAATAGAAAATATAATATATATATATATATATATATATATATATATATATATATATATATATATATATATATATATATATATATATATATATATATATATATATGTATGTACATATATATTCAAAATTTATTTTAAAAAGTGCTATTAGTTTTTTTAAAATACCGTCGTTAATTTTATTGTTACGACATCCATCCAAAAACCATTCAAAAGGAAATTTAATAGGCTTTAAGGCTATGATTGTAAGAATACTATTAAGTTCTTCATATTTAAACAGTCAAAGGCCACAGGGCCGAAGAAAGGTGCTCCATGCGCTATAAAACAAACTTTAACCAGCTATATCTTCGTTATTTTTTAAGCTACAGCAAAAATATAGAAACCGAAATTATAGTTAAGAAAAAACTTACAATTTTGTATTTCATCAATTTTTACGTATCTTTTATAGTTTTCCAGTTATTAAATATAAACGTTTTTTTTTATATTTACAAAACAAAATATTTTAATCATGTTTTTTTGAAACCTAGATATTTTCATATGGCTATACTTTTAGATCTTATGAATTCCACCAAAATAAAGTAAACTGTAGAAAAAATATAATTAATTTCAATCCTAACGAACATGGCGATGGCGTTAGTTTTAATGCACTTTTTTTACAAAAATTCGAGAAATCCATCTTTTTTGGTCGTATCTCACGCAAATCTCATGCGAAAGACTTCTACTAGTGCTGATTTTAAAGTGCTTTTCGCTCTTTAAAAAGTGTTCCATGAGTTTTTTTTTGAAAAATGTACCCGTTTGTCGCTATTTGACGCGAATTGTTTGGGTTTAAGGATACAACGAAAAATCTCTTATCTTTGACCAGCCATATCTCAGTTTACGTTTTACTTACAATACTCATAAAAAAACGAATCTCTTTGTTTTTTATAATCTTTAATTTTGTTCATTACACTTTTTTTCGTAAAACATCTAGTTTTGGAGTTATTAATAAAAAAACTTCAAAAATTCAATGTTTTTTTGATCTAACGAACAAAATGTATACTACATTTTTTATTCAAATTTGTCCATTTGTCGAATTTCAAGGTAATTTTGTGTAAAAAAAATATCACCTTCTAGAAAGGGTGGCAGCGTATATCGGCACTATGTGACTGGACTATTAAGAAATATGTATATGTCATAGTCAAAGGTCGATATGCAGTCTCTTCGCGGAATGACTGGTTTATCCTAGGTTTGACCAAAGCCTTCCGGCTAACTCCAAACTAAATTCCAATTTCGGCCTTTGACTAAACTATTTTTAGTCAAACCTAGAAGTTCCTAACTTTTCAGTCAAAGGTCGAAAGTAAAATAATCTGTTTCGGGCTTTGCCTAGTCGATTCTAGAAGCGACTGGCAGACTCGGTCAAACGTCGACTGTACTTGTAGCACGTTTAAATAAGTTTATGCGGTTAGTTGTGGTTAGTTTTGGTTAGTTGTGGTTAGTTGTAAATGTAAGAGATCTGACGTATTGTGCAATTTTAAATGTCATAATGCCTCACCATGTGTGAATAAAGACTTTTTTTTTAAATTTTAACTATGACAATATAACAACAATAAACATTAAAATTTAAAAAAAATCGTTTTGTTCTTCTAATTTAACAAACTGAGACTTTCTAATTCCTAATTGAAGTTTGACTGGTCAAACCCCGATTTCATTAAAATGAGTTCTGACATTTGCCTGACCAAATTAGTTTCTCCTAGGTTTGACGAAAATTCTTTAGTCAGAGGCCGAAAAACTTCATTTGTTTGGGCTTAAACTAAGACTTCAAGTCAGACCTGAGGATTGACTGGTCAAACCTAGGAACGCCGGAGCTTCGAGGATTGACTATAACATATATAAAGTAAACATACTTTTTGTTTCTTGTTTCTTCAGTTTTATTAAAAACAATTTACTTACAGCTGTGTTATTCCTGCTCTTCTTACAGCACTGCTTATAACTTTAACTGCAGTTGCAATAGAATTTAATAATTGTGTAAGTTCACCAGTGGCATTTGGAATTTTAGCTTGTTCTGCTAGAAAAAAACGCGTTAAAGTCACACAATTTGCATCAATGCCGTGTTTACTCATTTTAATATGTTTTTAGTGAAAAGTCATGTAATTAACAAACCAGTCTGTTACGACCTTCGCAAGTATTCAGTGGGAACTGAACTTAAATGTTGTTTTGTTACACTGCTTAACATGATTTATAAATAGTTTTAACCTTTGATACATAATTTCGGAATCGCCGCGTATTGTGGTTGATAAAAGGCTTTCTTATATCTTCTACTTGTTTACTTAAAGTTAATCCAGTATTGTTATGCAAGATATGATAAAAATAATAAAGAAATTTGAAAATAAAGTGGTTATTAGGGGTAAATGATATTTATTGATAATTTTACAAATTTAACAGCCTGACAACTATAAATGTCTGCGTCCATAAATTACGTCAGACAAAGTTTATGATTTTTTGAACCCCTCTCTTCCCCGTCCCTGTCAAAACTCGTCAAATTTGTGAGACTCCCTCCCCTAGTGTGACGTCGTTTTGAAAGGACCCCTCACATTTCTCATGGGAAATGGCCCCCGGTGCAAATGGCTGAAATTGATATACATATGCTAAAAACAAACAAATGCTACAAATTTGTCATCCTGAGAAAAAGTCTCAATGGACACGAAGCTCCATTATGCGTATCTTGGCTCCTACGGAGCTCCAAAGCTCCACAGATCGATCATATCTTATGGGAAGTGGCCCCCACTGAAAATGGCTGAAATCGATATATGTTGCAGCTTTTGTCATCCTGAGAAAAAGTCAGTAGTCAATAACGAATCGCTGTTTGACAGTTAGTTGACAGCTGTCAATAGTCAATTTCGATTTTTTGACATCAAAACATAAATAAATTGATTTTACTAATTTCGATTGTTTATCGCTGTTTGACAGTTACTTCACAGCTGTCAGTTGTCAATATTGACTTTTCGACATTAGATTTGAATTCAGTGACCTAAAAAGCATAAGAACGTGTACATTTTTAATATTATTATGCATTAGATAGACTATTAAAATATGACCTTTTGAATTTGTAAATAATGATCGACCTGTGGAGCTTTGGAGCTTCCTAGGAGCCAAAATCCGCAAAATGAAACTTTGTGCCCATTAAGATTTTTTCTCAGGATAACAAAAGCTACAACATATATCGATTTTAGCCCTTATTGACTATTACTTTGAATATGGAACAAATTCGTAAATGCAATTTTATGATTGATTATGGTTTTTGGGTCCCTAAATATTAAAAAATAAACAGTGTTATTAAATTCAGACTTGCATATTTTGAAAACGGGTCAATTTGTCATAATTTCAAAAATTCCAAATTATCTCGAAATCTATGCATTTTTAGCAAAACTATGTAGGGAGATTTTTTTGAATAAAATTTAACATTAAACAGTTAAAAAAACCTTTTTGTTGTAAAATAAAAGCAAAAAAACAATTTAAAAAATTAAATATCGCTTTTTTTATCGATTTTTGTAAAAAAAATCTGAGACAAGAAAGATCTAAGCATTACTTTAGAAAAAAAGCAACGTAAAAAACCTTTAAAATGAGCGTAGCTAAAGGTATTTTCATTTATACTTGGCATCCAAAAAGTTGGGCACATATGGGATTTCTTTTTCTTGAATCCATTAAAAAACTATTTTTGGAAATCGCCTCTGCTTAATACATTTTTAATTCTTCAACGTAAACATTTACATAATTAAAATTTTATTATTAACATTAAAAAATAAGCATTACTACAAATTTGGCCTATTTTTGACAGAAATAATCGGGGGTAATACCACCACCACGAGTGCTATTACCGATAATTTTCATGAAAGCTTGTTATTTATAATTCGACAAGTTCGAAGAACGAGTGGAATTTGTATAACAAGCTGGGATGAACATTATTTTGTTAATTTTTATGCACGAGCGGTATTTAGGGAGAATATTTCTAGAATGGAGAAATTTAGGAGTATTACGGCCGAGTGATGATCGCGTTGTTAAATTTAGCAATGGACTTAGCAATTGTTAAAAGTTAACAACGGTTTAGAATGTTCAACAAAATGTCAGATTTTGACAGGTTACCTACTAAAATCATTGAATAACACTGACAATGACGTTTTGTTAAACATTCTAAACCGTTGTTAGCCTTTAACAATTGCTAAGTCCATTGCTAAATTTAACAACGCGATCATTACTCGGCCGTTATACTATTAAAATGGTTTTTTTTGTCATACAATTTTCAATTTCATGCAACATATTTAAAACTATAACTGAAATCGTTTTTTAATTACTTTATCTATTTCTTCATCGTGTACATGACCAAATCGACTCATTTTGACTGATTTTGACGTATCTAATTGACAATACAAACAAACAGGTTCGATTGTTCTGTGTTTGTAAGTGGAAATACCACGTTGTCTAGGTTACGTGAAATTTCGGCTAAATTTTTTTGATTTTTAACGTGTCTCTTGGGAAAATTTATACATGAGTGAAATATTCTTAGTAATTTAATAGAGGGAGCATCCAGGCCTATAACCAAAAATTTAGCGTTGTTTTGTGTCCATAGTGAAAAATATTATTGACTTTGCTTATATTTACGTGTTCGAGGAAATTTTCAGTGTTTCTTTGCTTTAACAAAAAATGAATTTATTCTATACATTATGTATACATTTCTTTATCACCCTGTAACTAGGAAACTACCATCTAAAAGTGTTTTATGTTTTTAAAATCAGTTCTTCTTGGAGATTATAAATCTGCAATAAAATATGGGTGTTTCCATTTAAAAAAATCATTAATGACGCCATATCTACTACATGAGTCACCCTGTATATTTATATTTTATGTCAAAATTGCGCAATTCAAAATTACTATTTGCGTGTTTGAGTATATTTCCAATTTGTTTTTGCTTTAGCAAATAATAAATTTGTTCCATAATTTATGTACACACTGTATAGAATGTACACTAAATTATATCTCAAGAAACATCCCGTAACCGCAACGTTTTAAGAAGAGAATTTTTATCAATATTTTGCTGTTGATTTAATGCCAATCTTCAATTCTATATTACTTCTTTAAACATGCTAGTTTCATAAAATTTCATGTTACTCAGAGCTGAAAAATACTTTACCTTATTTCCGTTTTCGGGGACTCAAATAGTTTATGGGCCGAAAAGTAAAAAATAGAAAATGATTTATTCAAAGGCAGTATTAGAGATTCGAGTACCACAGAGTGTTTTTAATTTATAATTTGAAGTTTAACTTTTTTTTAAATACGGCTGTCTCAGGTTAATTTTTACAAATATTGAGATTTCGTTTATCAGTGTTCGAAAGATCGGTATATTGGACAGGTATGAAATATTAGACGACAAATAAATATTCATTTTTTAAATTTTTGCAGTTTTTGCAAATTTATTTAAACTTCTTTAATTTGTTTCAAAAAATACTACTGAATAGTGATCCTGTATTTTAACTTTCGAAATTTGGGTATCGTCCAATTATTCGGGTGCCATTTTCTATATTACTGACAGGCAGAGGCAGAGGCAACAATTTTGGCAAATTCTTTTCTATTTGGGGATTTTTGTAGCAGTGAGTTTTGAGTCTAGGCTAGTCCAATCTTCAGTTTTGCCTTCTATGATGAGCTGTAAGAACTCGTATATATTATGTCTTATTAGGTAGTAGTAGGTAGTTTTGCGTTTTATAATGATCGCCATAAGCTCCCTCTCTTTGTTCATACAGCGAAGCACTTCTTTGCTTTCATTTCAAATTCTTCAAATTTGTTCATGACGCTAGTTTTTAGGGTCCATGACTTAACTCCATACAAAAATATACAGGGTGTATCAAAAATGCACGGCCAAATTTTAGGGGGTGATTCCACATTGAAAAGTTTAAAAAAAGTTTTTATAAAAATGGCTCCCAAAATGCATAGTTTCTAAGATACAGGATGTTAAACTTATGTATAAAAATATAAAAATTGGTTTTTGGTAATTATTTTAAATAACATAGAGCCGATTTGCTTAAAACTTTTCCGTTTAATTTTTGTTAATAAGGGCCTAATTTAGGCTTTATTAAATTAAAATTATTATGTCTAGAGGCATCTCAGGAAATACCTTATCGAAAATATATATGAGTTCTTTACTAATCCAGCTCTCTAGATATTCAAAGTTTGAATATCTAGAGTTGTATTTATCTTTGGACCCAGTTTGTCTTCCTAAGTCGCTATCTTGTTCAGCAGTCGTCGTAGAACTTTAGAGCTGCTACCATTGACTTTTATGCCGTCTTTCAGAAGTGCGTTTCGTAATATAATTTCGAAGTACATATTAAAGAGTGTAGGTCTTAAAACACACCTTTGCCTGACTCCGCGTTTACTGGACTGCATCTGACTCAGTATCTTCCAGTTTAATTGCGTCTACTTGATGTTCATAGAGATACTCCCGGAGAATCATTTTTAATTTCTGAAAATCTAAGCCATGGGTATCTATCTCGTTTCCTATAAACACACAAACAACATTTTTATAGTCATGTAGAGGCAAATAATTGTTCTCTTAAAGTCAAATTGACTACTTTTCGTTACTGTCCGACCAAAGGTCAATTTTTGACCGAAGCCGAAAATTTTATAAACTCAGTAATTTTGGTTCAGGACTGACTGAAAACATAAAAGTTTAAAATAACCGATGCAAATCCTTCGTTTCTTATTTCAAAGGGTGTTTATAATAATTGGGAATAAGCAGCTAATATAAATAGATTGTATTGCGTATAAAAATATATCGGAATTATAATAATTAATGTAGAAATCTGAAAAATATTGTGCAAAAGTGTGTCATATCGGTCGGCACACAAAGCCAACGATTCCTTTGACTGCCCAGCTTTTCCCACTTCGCAAATAAATCATAATAACTTTGTTTGTTTTTTCGTTTTCGGCATTTGGATACAAAACTTTGGCTTGGGACAAATCTTCGGCAATTTTTCGCCGAGCTGAATCTATGGCCGAAGTGGCAATTTTGGTCGAATGTGGACAATGTCCAACTTTTGGTCGGACAATACTTTCAAGCTAGAAAAGGTTGGCTTCTTTGTTTTTTTTTCTTCTAGGTATTGAAATAAAAATTTTACGGATTGACGTAAAAAAAAGCAAGCTATATACTTACTAGAACTAACCGAAACATCACGTTTTTAGAAATAAATTAGTCACAATATTATAGAAATTGTGTAAATCACGTAATTTATTTCGATACCGTTTTTCATGAAATATTATTTTTTAAATCCAAAAGCGACAACGTGCAGATGAATACACGTGTCTTGTTTTAGCAAGATAATTCACTCGTCAAGAGTAGCCCTTTAACCTTTAAATCATAATTTTTATTTATTAAAAGTTTCTAAACGTTTACTTCTTAATCAATTTTGTCTTTCTTCGACTATTATTTATTTCCGCAAATAAAAGGCATTTGGAAGGAAGGATATTGTTTTCAAATATAGCTGCATTCTGTAATTTCAACAGAAACTGTGAAAAATTGGTTTTCAAATCAAAATTTACAGAAGTTTTAAGGAACATAGTAATGAGGTGTATTCGTTTTCTGATCCATATTCTTGCTTTTTCTTTACTTGGATAAGGATTTTCTAACTTTTTAAGTGGGTACTTATTGAATTTTTCTTTTTTTCAAAGTAATCATCACTGACGTCGAAGTAGTCTAGCATACATTTGAACCAACGAGAAAAAAATCCTGCAAGTAATTGTCTTAAAAGTTACCACAAATCGTTTTAAATGATCTAGTTACTCCATCATCAATCCACGGAAGAGAAAATGCACACGATGGGGGTTCGTAATATTCAGAAGATGACTGGTAACTGTACCCAGCTTACCTGGGGCGGTAGTGAGCGATTTCCTGGTCAGTCTCGGAATTTGGTTTGGTATACCGATGGATCCAAGACTGACAATGGAGCCGGCGCAGGAATACATGGTATGACCCCCAGGTTTAATGCTTATGCTTCCCTGGGGAAATATGCCACTATTTTCCAGGCGGAAATATATGCCATTGAACTTTGTCTGCGAGAGAACTTGAGGAGGAGATATAAGGGCAGGGACATTACTGTCTTCTCGATAGTCAAGCGGCCATAAAAGCTTTGGCATCCCAACAAGTCAACTCAAGGTTGGTTTGGAACTGTCTGCAATGCCTCCTAAACCTGGCTAACCACAACAAAGTTACACTTTCCTGGGTGCCAGGACACAGGGGAATACAGGGCAATGAAAATGCAGACTCCCTGGCCAGGCGAGGCTCCGCAGCAATGTTTGTGGGTCCTGAACCTGTTTTTGGAATACCAAAAGCCTCGGTTCGTGGCTACATGACTCGGTTGATTCAAACACAACATCAGTCATACTGGAACCACATTCCAAGGCAATATCACAGTAAATCAATGTTGGACTCACCATCGAAAGCATTGACAAGTGAATTACTAAAACTAAATAGGAATCAGATTAGAATAGTGACAGGATTAATAACCGGACACTGCACCCTAAGAAAACATATGCACACTATGGGCATCTATAGAGAAGAACCCATTTGCAGACTATGTGACGAAGAGGAAGAGACAGCCTCTCACATCATATATGAGTGCCCTGCACTTACATACTGGAGAACAAATCAAAACCTCATGGTGGACACTAACCACCAGGAGGCTGGAGACCAGAAAAGAACAGTAAAAGGTCTACTACACCTGTCTAAGGTATCAAACCTTTTTAACTGAAACAAATACACAAGAGATACAACAAGCCCTGTAGGCTGCAGTGTCGAGGCGGACAAAACCTCAACTTGTGTATTTATGCCATCAATCAATCAATCAACTGTATTTTAGCTCGATGATGCGGCGTATTATATTTATAGGAAAATTAGGTATCCAACCTGATGTTTGGACGTTCGACTTTGGGGAGTACTCTTGGAAGATATTCTTAAGAATACATGTCGCTGTGACTGTCCTTTGTCTCCTTATGGTGAATCATTCGCTTTGTGACCGACCGTGATTGTTTGACCAACATCAAGGTATCCTCTTGTTTAAATACTCACACTTTAATTTGCACACTTTTTTGGGAACGCCAAAATAATAAGCCATGTTTCGTCACTTGTTACGATTGAGATAGGATATTTTAATTTGCCATAATTATCTGAGAATGTGGCACCCTAAGTTAATAAAAGATAAGTGCTCGTGATGTGATGAACTTTTGGTGCTTTAAGAAGTTCCTCTATTTGACGATATGTTACCTGTATGGCTTCTTCCAATCCAACAATTGACATATTAGTCAGTGGTCGATTCAACAACACACTTATTTTTCTATTACTGTATCGATACAGTGATAGAAAAGAAAGTAATTTTTCTCTAAGCGTATATTTTTATTTATAATGATTTTACTTAAAAGAGCACAGGACAAGGTTTCTGTAAAAATATAGGAATAGAAAAAGTCAAAATAGGGATCACATGTCCTTGTTGCTCTTAAAGGTAACTTATAGGTTTGTCACTGTTTCGAAAGAGATAGAGAAAAGGAATGTCAAAGAAGTTGCTTACAGAATCGAGCACCAGGATACATAATTTATGGGATTATCATCTTTAATTTTACAATAAGTATAATTTAAATTTGAATTTGAATGAAAAACATGTTGGCTTAAAGTTATTAGATCTGACATTTTATTAAGTTAGAACAATAACCCCACCCTTTTATTTTAGCTTAGCAGCAGAGTCGCAGCTAGGCTAGAAAGCGCCCGGGACAACAGTCAAATTTTGCGCCCCTCCTTTTTGTTTGCAAAAGGCAACTTAAATTTAATTATTTAATATTAAATAAATTAATATTATTAATTAAAACAAAGAGGTAGAGGGTAAAATGTTTTATAGTAACTATACAAACACAAAATGAACTTTCTGGATGTTGGATGATGATGGATGGAATCTTTGTTTAGCTTATAGAAAGGTAGGAAATTAGAATTATTTAATTTAGGTTAATAATTTATTTAAATAAATTACCATAGTTTTTTTTATTCCGACAGCCATTGTGAAGTGTCCTGAGGGCGCTTGGGTCATCCATTTTGTACTTTTCTTGCATCCTGAATTAGAAGAATTATTTTAGCTAATTTCAGACTTTTCGATTCTTTTCAACGTTACTATAAAAGGCAATGGGTTCAGTTGATAACAGAGACATATAAACAGTTAGTAAAATTACGGAAAATTGTTGTTACCATAAAAACCTTTGTTAACCGGATGTTAATAAAAATACGTGGTTATACGTGATGTAACGGCACATTTGGTGTCAAAAGCGAAACAAGACCCATGAGGAAGCCGAAGTGGTTAATAAGAATATTTGAATGCCTGTTGGGCCCAGAGAGCAAACTGCAGTTATGGAAGAATTAGATGCAATAATGATGCAAATAATGAAAGAAATAGAGATATTGTAATGAGTCTCTCTCGGAACAATGAAGCATCAGTTTAAGAAGTTGTACCTACAGAAGATGTCATACTACCCCCAAATTCAAAAGCATTATCTAAGCAAGGTTTGACGACTCAGAAGAAGGTGAAATCGAATTAGTCAAACCAATTAAAAATAGTCAGCTATACGCTAAAGAAATTCAACCCAGCAAGAACATTGTCGTTAAACAAGAAAGACATGGTATTTGTCAAAACAATAAACCTGAATAACTACTCTTAACAGGTTAAAAAGGGCAACAAAATCTGTACCTATTAACCTGCTAATATAATAGTTATCCACACCTTCGATTTACCTGTAGAAGCCCCCTTAAGTCAACTATCTGATGATCTACAAGACCTGGTGATTTTATTAAAATCCCTGATAAATCCAGTTCATATAATAAAGCTGGAAGAATTTTTGAGGAGAAATTAAGACGGTTTTTCTTTGTCTGAAAACGATATGGGAAAAACGGGCATAGTTCAGCATGGAATAAGCACTGGTAATGCAGCGCCAATAAAGCATTCACCACGACGAATTTCTTTAGCTAAAAAAGACGAAGTTGAGAAGTTACTTGGCGATATGTAAAACCAAGGCATTGAACATTTCAGAGTGCATGGTTTTCTCCAGTAGTCTTAGTTAAGAAGAAAGATGGCTCCCCCACATTTTGTGCTGACTTTAGAAGATATAACGACTTTATGACGAAGGACAGTTTTTCACTACTAAGAATTGACGATACTTTGGATAAGCTGACGGGGTCAAAATGGTTTTCGACTTTAGACCTAAAAAGTGGCTATTGGCAAGTAGAACTTCATCCAGAAGATATAATGGTCTGCTTTCTCGACCAGAACCAGGTTGTGACAATTTAATATTATGCCAATTGGTCTATGCAATGTCCCTGCCACTTTTGTACGTTTGGTGAAGTTAACATTACGGGGACAAACTTGAAAAACATGCTTGGTGTATCTAATTGGCATCATTATTCTTGGAAAAACATTTGACGACCAACTAAAAAATGTCGAAGAGTTATTTCAGAGAAATATCAGCCCAAACATAGTTTGTAATAAAATAATTTGACCTTTCTTTTTTTACCCGAAAATTAATATAATAACCTTTGGGCCAAAAACATTTAAACCAAAAAAAAATAAATCCCCTGAAATTGTCCCAAAAAATGACTTATAAAAATAAATCCTTGGGTTTTCAAAAAGCTAAAATGAAAGAAAAGCATAAAATTAGAAGTTTTCTGTGATTGTGCACTTGCTATAGAAGATTTTTACATGGGTTTGCTGGTATTGCGAGATCATTACATCGACTGACTTAAAATAACAGAAGCTATGAGTGGACTGAAGATTGTGAAGCAATCTATATACAACTAAAGAAAGCCCTTTGTAATCTGCCAGTGTTATCATATCCAACACCCGATGACAGAGGCAATTAAACAGTTAGCATAATTACGGATTATAGTTGCCATAGAAACGTTTGTTAGCCTGATTGGTAATAAAAAGGTGTAAAACAAAGACCCGTGTTATTTTTTATACGAGGTGCTACATTATACAGGGTGTTTCTTAAAAACATGCTAATATTTAAGGGGGTGATTTTTGGACCCATTTTAAGAAAAAAAACTTCATTTGAATGTATGTCCTAAAAGTCCTATCTTTTAAGATACAGGGTGTTAAAATTAAAAAAAAAAAATTATTGTCATTTTCATACCACCTTAAATATTTTTATGAAAATTGGTGTACGACGTTTATGCCGTTTTTGACCTAAGAAACATTTTTTTATTTCCAACAGTGGCGTCCATACTGAACTCTGACTAGATATTTTTGAAGGAAAAAGTAGTACGCCACAGCTTTTTCTTTAAATAAAAAATATTTTTGGAGTCCCTGGTCAATTTAAAACAAATTTGGTTACTTGACTTTTTTTCGTACGACTCACCGTTTTCCCATAAAAAAATAAATTCACTTATTTGCATCTCACTGGACCAATTACGAGAAAAAACGATTTATGTAACTTTGAACAATAATTTATTTAATAAGATAACTTTTAAATGTTGAAATTATGAAATTAAGGTAATCTACATACATTTCGAAATAGTAACAGAAAATTACCCTGAACGCACAAAGAAATCAATTATATCGGGTGTTGGAAATTTTAACACCCTGTATCTCAAAAGATAGGACGTTTAGGACATACATTCATATAAAGTTTTTTACTTAAAATAGGTCCAAGAATTACCCCCTTAAATATTAGCATGTTATTAAGAAACACCCTGTATTTACAAGGGCCTAACTTTTACTAATTTTTGAGCTGCAAATTTGTCTATAACTTCATTGAAATCAGAACGCTTTTGGCCTGTTGTGGACCCAAGATAATTTTAAATAAGCTTTAAGTTTCTTACTAAAACTCTCAACTAATAAGGCAATAGAAAAGTAGAGGCAGACACAACGAGGTAAAAATCAGATGATGGCTCTTGGGATTGCATCTCGCCAACCACAACTTGAGTTGGTCGTGGAAACACATGTCAAAAAAGAAGTAAAATACTTACTAGGAATTAAAAACGGTACACTCATACCCAGCCTGCAAAAAAGTGTATTTTTTTCTTTACGATTTTGGCAAACCTGAACCCTATAGGTTGGCAAGATTGCACCGGACTTTGTAAGTACAAATATTACCCAAGACAGTCAAAAACTATTAATTTTGCAAAAATATAAATCGACAACAAGATAAAAACACATCATATCGCAATTTACAAAACTAAATC
This sequence comes from Listronotus oregonensis, assembly GCA_019359885.1. Classification (NCBI taxonomy): domain Eukaryota; kingdom Metazoa; phylum Arthropoda; class Insecta; order Coleoptera; family Curculionidae; genus Listronotus; species Listronotus oregonensis. The sequence goes on along the minus strand of JAHBCN010010864.1, from coordinate 9,485 downwards.
GACTAAATAAACTCAATGACAGTTGATAAATACTTACCATAAAGCTTGTAGTTGCTACTAGAGGTCCTAGTTATTTCTAAATATACCTATGCAAGTCGCCACCACAGGCCTCTAAAAACAACTGGAATACTGACTCCCGTAAGCAACTGTGTTAATATTAAATTAATGCTATTGTTCGCATAGGTTTTTACTACACAAAAATTCCATACCAAAAAAGTTTTAGAACGGCCTAAGCTGTGGTATTAGTCTGAAACCTTTCATGTCTAAAAGGCAGTCATTTATCATGTTGCGATGGTGGTGTAATGGTCAGCATAGTTGCCTTCCAAGCAGTTGATCCGGGTTCGATTCCCGGCCATCGCACACACTTTTTGCAACACTAAATACGGGATCACTATATATATTAAACTATAAAGAAGAGTTTTTTTTTATAGATGGTTTTAAATAATTAAACTTGTTTCTGTGTTTTTTATTTATATTATTCGAAGTAAGCTCTAAAACATTGGATTTAGTAATATGTTACTTTGTGATAGTACAACGTAGACAAATAAAACAATTATTTTCCATCACTGTATTTTGACAAAAAAATGTGACTGCAGTAGAGTTACTACTTTTTTAAAATAACAAATTTAAACTATTTAAATTAGGGTTTAAAATAAGAATTCTTTGGCTTTGAATAATAATAATAAAAAAAAAACAGTAAACAATGTGCATTTTTTCAGGGCCATTTGGTCATTTAACAAATTTATTGTAGTGCTTTGTTTGTGTTTAAACATTTGTATTGACTTGTGTTGTTTTTTTTTGTCGTTAATAAATATTTTAGATTATTGAGACTTGGGTACATCGATCAACTTACCTCTATTTTTGGCGATGAAGCCCCGTCCTTTGCCACCTTAAATCGTTGATATCAGGGCATTTGGTAAGTCTATGCGTTAATTTGGGTATGTGATTGGGAAAAGTATGTATTTATTCATATATTGTGGGCATATGAATTTAGGACTTCCAAAAGATGCGTTTTTTTGTAACTGAATTCAAAATAAATATCATTTTCTAACAAATATTCCTGGATTTCAGTTTTTGAACTTGATGAAGTGGTGCTTTTTTTTTAGCAGACGGCTGTGGTAGCTTGGTTATCCATGACAATAACAATGTTGTTTGGAATATTTTTTAAAAGATAATTTTAAAAGCAGTTTTCAAAAAGTTCTGCACTTGTATCCTCATGATAATCCAAGCTAGAATCTTTAATATTCTTTGCAAACAACAGCAAGCAGTTTGGGACAAATCCGTCTTCTGAACCAGCGTGTATTATGGTAATGCGTTTTCCTATTTGAAGGTGCTTTGTCTGACAGTTTTGGCTGGAATCAACTCATCCTTTGATACTGTGTCGTGTATATCGAACCCAAGGAAGTAAAAATTTTTTTTATAACTGCTTTTTAGGCATATACTTTTCACTAATAACAAACATTCATGAGACAGAATAACAGGGGTTTAAAAAAATGTTTAGTAACCTTTGGTACCTGAGTATCAATTGTAACAGTATCCGTTAAATATTATGTGTGTACAGTATGTCGAGCTTAAAAAGTTGATAATGCAAGATTAAGAAACCAAAAATCTAATTTATTTTTAAACAAATGGTATTGTCTCGAAAGTTGCCTCCTCTGATTTTGATCAAATTTAGATAGGTTGGGCGTTGATTACAAATCTGAAAAATATTTTGAACGTTTGTTCGAGATCTTCATCATCGGTTGAAAATTAAACTAACCTCATTTTCACTATATTCTCCTTTTTTTTTTGTACAAATTTGATTTTTATACTAAAGTGGCCCCGATATTTTATAAACAACTTTTAAAACCTTATTTTTATTTATTTTACATCTTTTTTCCTTTAAAAATTGGAATTTTTTAAGTTCAAAGGCAGCACCATATTTGTTTAAAAAAAATAAAAGTGTAAAAAAAGGTGTAAAATAAACAAAAAAAAAAGTTTTTAAAAAGGTGTTTGTGAAATATTGTGTGCCAATTTAAAAAATCAAAATTTTTGAAAAAGGGAAAGGAGGAATATTAAAATAAGGTTAGTTTGATTTTCGTTTTTGATGATGAATATCTCGAAAACAAAACATTGCCAAATTTTTTTTTTTTTTTTTTTAGATTTGTATTCGGTGCCCCAAAAAAAACCAAAATTGTACTACCTTTCATTCAATTAGAGAGACCTGTATATATTAAAATTTGCCTGGTCTGCCCGTAATCAATAATTTTGATTCTTTAAAAGAGTGTACTAAATTATTAAATGAAATAAAATTAAATGTAAATCTTATTTCTTTTTCATAATCCACAAAAAATACATAAACATTTGGAAATCATCTAAAGATATTTAAAGATTGCCTTACTTTTCTCACTAATATTTCCTATGAAATTTTCATTTTCTATTATTCATAATTGATATATTATTATTTATTCGGTTACCTAACGTTACGTCTTATAAAACACCTAATTTAAATATAAAAAATACTTACCTAAAGTGAAAAAGACGGGTATGTTACCTTGATTTGCAAGACAAAACCACCTTCTAGTTATTTTGTTACGATATTATAAGTAACAAACAATAAAAAAAAAAATTATAGTCACAACTTAATAAACACTAATACTAAAATAAGAAGGTTTTGATCAATCCAAAAAACGGTACTCCGGCTCTAATAAAATTATAATGTGTTGGCTAACTTCACACCGATTTATCAGTGTGGGGGGGGAACACATTAAATTATTTCGAGGCAGAATCGGCGGGGGCCCGCTCTGACAGTTATTTTCATACTGGGCTGGACATTTTTTGATCGAATGGGCCATAGCATTGGGCTTCCCAAAACCTTTAAACTTCCTTGATCGAACCATGTTTCATCAAGGTAAATAATGGATCTGTTTTCTAAACTATATCTTTTAATTTCTTGAAGAAAATTACCAAGTGCGATCTGTGCGATTCCATTACTACTTTAATTTTGTCTATGTGGCGGTATTTAAATCCCATTGTGGCACGGCTAATATTTATATTGGTTTCGTCTTCGTCTAGCTTCTTTTTTTAGTTTATTCAGGGTAGGAATAAATTCGCTTTCATAAAAAACAATATATTTTCCTTCTTATTAGGTCCCGATCACTATTGTCTCTACGGTGAGATTGAAAATCACTAGGTTTTTTTCTCTTGTTCAATTCTTCACTAATAATAATATCCCCTATCGATGATATTAAAGTTATTGTAAGTAGACAGGTTTCTTTTAAAGATTCTTGTTTAATTAGACCTCTACTGTTGGGTTTACCGAATAACAATAGGTAATAAAATCGTTAAAGGTTTATTGGGGTATGGTCCGTCAAAAGCCATAACGATATACTTTGAGACCCACTATAACCGTGAAAGTTTGTTGGATCGTACATAATCAGACAAAATCTCAAACAGATGCTCTATCGGTGTAAACAAATAATTAGGAATAAAATAGCGGTTCATTAAAAGAAGTGCACAGGTGAAAAATCAGGGATCTATGCATATGAGCTGGAAAATAAACAGCAGTCGAATGTATTGGTGTTAAAAACTGAACCAAATCCAACAAAAGTGGTTCTCGTTCTAGGCACTTCGAAAAAAATGGTCGCCTGTTTTCTCGAAAATACTGGTCGTGTGGAAACAGTGCCCTGAACGAAGAACGGTTAGTTCTAAATGATATATAACCATTTGCCTTCGGTTAAAAAAGAAAAACAAACAAGCACCGTCGGATCATTTTTCATTAAGATAATGCCATCTGCAACACATATCGTCCTACCACCTACTATTTACCCACTAAAAAAAAATTGAATTAATGGGTTATCAGCCCTACAGCAAACCTACAGTTCTGATTTGGCACCAAGTGACTTTTTTTTGCTCCCGATCGTAAAGAATAAATTGGAGAACGATTTTCGTAGGCAAAAGAATTATTTAATGCAATCAAAAACCCTGTTTTAAGTTGTTCCAAGCGAGAATAGAAAAATGCTTTGACAACGCTTGCACAAATGTTTAGACAATAAAAAAGAATATTTTGAAAAACAATAAAGTAATTTTTAATGACAAATTATTGTTTTTTATTATTTTTAAGCTCACAAATATAAATAAAGTCCCTCGGTATTATTGTTTATTTTTTCACCCAAACTTCGTAAAATAAATTTGTTTCAGATTCAATGCTGAAATGGCTGCGAAATTTTATTCTACGGGATATTGTCGTTTGCGTGCCGATAATATAAGAGGGCTGTTAGGTTGGCAGGAAAGAAGCAATATAGTTAAGGAAAAATCCTCCAAATATACGATGCAGTTTTTTTGCATTGTAAATAAACGTCGGGAAATCGAGAACGTACATGCCGGGGATTTTGAATTAGAATTTAAAATAGGACTATATACGAGGGTACATTTGTATTTATTTAGCTTAACTAAAGTTTGGGAAATTAAAAAATAGGTTGGGCCACTTGTTACTTTCTCTTTTACCTTAACAAATCAAATGCGCGCCCACAAATTGGCTGGTTGATTTGATCTGCCTATTTTTTTAACTTGGAACAGTGCAAGGCTTAAGGACTAAGTACTATCAAAGCGTGGGTGTCTAAAGGAAAGTAAGGGAAGTTTATTACTATGAGACTAAAAGATTAAAAGTTTGGAGGCGACAAGAGTAGATACTCTGGTGACAAAAGGAGCGGATACAGTGGAAAGTTTAGGACTTCTTGAGATGAGCTGTGAAGGGATCTATGAGAGTGGCACTTCGCCTTGCTCTATTGGAAGCTGCTAGCAGAAAAATTGTGTTGGCCATTCCTATGAAGCAAAGGCTGTTAAAGTAACTATAAAAAAGAGGAACGGGTCACTTAAAATTCGCAACTTGGCTATTACGACATAAGGATAAAAAAGATGGATATAGAAGTGAGGTTAGCCGAAGGTTATCGTGCTTCAACTTACGCCGAGCGTAGCTCTCTGACGGTAAGAGGTTCAATATTAAAATATAGAAAATATCCATTTTGATGTCTGATCAACATACGACCTTTAATAACCGGTTTCACAGACGAATCTATGTTGCCAAACGTATTCGATAATTCTCCATAACGAATATTTAATATTAAAGAAAGGTGTTAAAATATTAACCTGCAAATTTACTCTTTTTAGGAAAAAATATATTTAACAGAATATAATCGTAACTATAGAGAACTAGATATCTATAGAACTTTAGAGTTCATTATAGAAAACATGAAAAAGGCGTTGGGCAGCATACAAACCACTGTATTAATTTTAAAAATTAATTTTCTTTTTTTGTAAAAACTCCTTATTGGAACATTTCCAAAAAGCAGATAATTATGTTTCAAAAAAAAATATGTCTCTAACCATAGGTTAAAATTTGTGTCACAAAAAAAACTAATTTACCCCTGTCTGTCAAATTTAAAAAAAAAACATTGGTAATTTCTTTAAAAAAATATTTTTACTGTGCAATAAACGTCTACGAATTTATTATTTAAAAAGTCATAATGCAAAATGTATACGAATCAACAAGAGTATTTATCATGGTGTAAAAATAAATTATTTCTTTTTATTCATATAAGAAACGCACATTTTTAAATCCAGAGATTTGTCTTAATATTTATGTAAACAAGTGAACAGTTTTTATTAAAAAATATCTTTATGGTTAAAATTTCGTATTCTTCAAATCAAATTTGCCGCCATTATGCATCTTTGGAAAGACAACATCTGGCAACATTAGCGTACAACCCCGCCTCAAACGACGCTTTAAATCGGTCTGACCTAAGAAGTTATGTGGTCAGTGCGCTGTTGCCAATGTCAAACCATTGTTGGCAAATATCCATATTGAAAACAATTGCACCGACTGGTTTATATTGTTGTCAAACAGTTTAAATGTAAATAAAAGCGTTTGTATTCTTATACATTTTTTATGCGTTTCCATGTTGTCAGTTGATTGTGAAATAGCCTTTTCAATGCCTAAATTAATATTAACTCCTCGTCAAATTAGGTTAACAAAGGAAAATTTGAAAAAACAAATGTATTGTTTTTAAAGTCCAGGACTAATTCGTTTTGGTGTAATTTTAAGCCCTGTACCTACATGCTTATTTGTTTCGTAAGTTATTTAAATAAGTTACCTTAAATGTTTTTTTTTTGTTTTATGCAAAATATTTTAACCAATTCGCGTTTAACCCCCTATTTATAGATTTTTAAACACAATATTCTTTTTAACAACACAGGTCCACAAAAAAAGTGGTGTGTGCTGGGTGTCGTACTACGATTTTCTGGAGTATTATTTTCCGCTGAACACGAATCTAAAGTCAAAATTGGGGGTCATACAGCAAAAAATGGAGAAAAGGCGTTATTTCAGATATTAACGATTTTTTTTTAATTTTAAACGTCAATATCTTAAAAACTATAGAAGATACACGAAACTTTAGATAACATTAACTATGTATTTTTACAAGGCCTTAAATTTAAGTTATATAACCTTTTTATCTAAATGCAATATTTTTCGAGTTATAACCAAAAAACCGAATTTCAGGATTTTTTAAGGTATACCTCTAGAAAAAATTTGAAAATTATTATTTTTTTATTTTTGAATTTTTTCTGCAAATTGTGAGTGATTTGGGATTCAAATGAATAAAATAAATGATTTAATTTAATTTTTTTTCCTATTTTGGACTAAAATTTGTTGTCAAAATTACATTTTTGTTTATATCTCCTTTATTATTTATCTTATCAAAAATATTTATATAACTTTTTATATAGACAATTTAAAAATCTCTCTTTTTTGTTCTATACAATTTTTTGTATCTCTTAAAGTTTATATGGTCGTTGTCCAAACATTCCGTGGTAGCCAGTGGCAGTCCTTTCAGGGCGGGGGGGAACGTTTAAAGGGCCTCTTTTCTTAAAACATTTTTATTAAAAAAAACACACAACAATAAACAAACAAATCTATATTTAAACTTTAGGCCAGAAAGGAAAAATAATGACAATATAAAAAATGTTCTTACCCGGTTTTTTGAAAAAAATCTTGTAATTTTTGGCTGTGTTTGCGCTAACATCATTTTTTTTCACGATATTCCTTCCTGACTCAGCACCTGTTTTTTTCTTTTTATCCTTTTTTTATTTAACAAGTTTACCCTTGCATAGACAATAAACGACTAAATAACACCACAAAGAGAATATGAGTACCGAAATAAATAACATACGTTTGAAATCTGCCGATTTGCAATATTAAAAAATAAATAAACAATTTGGAATATATCAATACCACACAATAAAAAGAAATGTCCCACAAACGGATGCCGCGCTCGCCTTTCCGCGGTGTTAGTGCTTTTGAAGAGAATAACCCTCCGCTGACACTGTGGAACAGAAAAATTATTAACAAAAAGTGTGGACAATTATTATTTTAAAATATGACTTCTAAAGGTGCGTTTAGACCTGAGCACGCACCCTGATCCACCGCGAATGTGCAAGTGTAAACGGTTATGCGCGCACGCTCACGCTGTGTGTTTCTATGCCGGAAACCCCGATCCGCCGGCTGTCGGTCTCGATGCGATGCTCAAAAGAATTAATTGGTTCGCGAACGACCAGTTTGAACGGGGTTGGGACTGTTGGGGGTATCTACGAACGCACGTACTTCAACGGGCGACTCTAAATAATAAAGTATTTTGTCTGTTGCAAAAAATGAAGTTTGCCACCAACGACAAGGTCAATTTACGAGCTTCTTTCTTTTTATCAAATTATACTTTAAAATAAATCACCCTCCATGTTTCATCGTCTTTCCATTATTAACCCTCCTGCGAACAACTGGAACACGGCGTCAAATTACATAAACCTATTTAAAAGCTTTTCGCAAACGCAAACGAATGCGTGCATGGATGCTCACTGCGTACGTATAGGTCTAAACCCACCATTAAATTACACCAGCAAGTAAAAAATGTTTAAAGCGCAAAAATGTTGTGAATAATACCTGTTTTATATACGGTAGGTTTGTTTGGGCGCAGGGGCGCTGGTCTAGAGGGGCGGGGGGGGGGCAGTCGCCCCCCCAGGCCCCCACCCGGCTACGCCACTGGTGGTAGCAGATTTCTGCCGGTAAATGTACCGTGCCGGTTTTTTGGGTTTTTCTTGATTTTTTGCTGTTAGACCCCCAATTTTGACTTTAGATGTGTGTTCAGCGGAAAAAAATACGCCAGAAAATCTTAGTCCGACACCCAGCACACAGCAGTTTTTTTGTGGACCTGTGTAATCTACAGTCGGAAAAAATAATGTATATTTAATTTTTGCTGGAAAAAGATTTCTTGGAATAAAAATTTATTTTAATTAAGGAATTCCTGTCTGAGATCCGATCTGCAGTGATTCTAAAGTTGACTAGGTATAAACCCGGTCTCAAAGTTTAGCTTTGTCACTTAGTAAAATTTCTAATAAAAGGAAGGATAGCTTGTTGTGTGAAAGTTAGTAATATTTTCACTGATTGAACTAACTTATGGTATTTTAGTTAGTCGTTAAATCTTAGTAAGCCTAAATTGGGCGAGCCTGTAAAATACAGTCAATATTTTATGGTTTTGGAATAAAATTAAGTTTAGTTTTGTTTTTATGACAAAGTAAAGTGAAAAAAGCGAGACCATGGATCTTTTTTCAAATGCTTATTTTTGTTATACATATATCAATACTTTTTGCTGAGATTGTTTTAATATAACAATAATAATGGTAATAACAAGTGAAATATCCAAAAACCTAAAAAACAGTCTGGCATTGATAGATCTAGAGAGAAAACTGTACACATCACTTTAGAAATCCGTTTTATTGGACACCTGCATTATGGTACGGGGAGTTATTGGTGGTTAATTAAAGTATTTTTAATACATCCCAATAGCAAGTCATCTTGTCGTAGACTGTTAAATCTAGATAAAACTTCTCTAAAAAAGTATAAAAGAAAGGAAATAATAATAATAATAGTTGTGTTCGATGTAGCCTCAAAAGATGAAAGCAAGTAGCATGAAAAGAACAAACAAAGAACTTTTCACGGCAAATTTCCAGAAAGCTTGAAGGAAGAAAGCAACGATAAAATCTTAGTCTCCTAACCAAGTTCTGGATACCTTTAACCGGAGACCGAGGGGTTCTTGAAGGCTATACAGGTCGGAGTGATCAAAACACGGAACTACGAGAGACGCTGTTTGGGGATGGACGTCGATGATAAATTCCGAAAATGTGGAGTAGTGGGTGAAACAATTGAGCACATCACTACTGGCTGTCGAGCCCTTGCCGACAATTCATATATGGGCCCTTCACAATCAAGTGGCGAAGATTATTCATCAGCAGTTGGCAATTAAAAAAGGCCTATTATATGCATGCCCACCCCATTATAAGTATCAGCCTCAACCAGTCCTTGAAAAGGAAGAAGCTCTGCTATACTGGGCTAGGCCAATACTAACTAATAGGATTGTAGTATTTAACAGACCAGACCTTGTTTTTGTGAATAAGCC